>PVIY010003343.1:0-114560 GCA_004026745.1 Myrmecophaga tridactyla | reverse complement strand
CCGAGAAGTCCCGCCGCTGAATCTGGAGGCTGCCAAGTCTCCGTAGAAACCGCCACGAAAACCCCCATTTTGTCCCCTTTCCTCTTTTTCGGTTAGCCCAATAAGCGACTTCTGACTTGCCCGGTTTCGCGTGAGCTGGGGGCTATTTTTCGTAATCAGTATTTGTTTATTAATGCCGCAATTGGCGCTTGGTTGGACTCAATCCCTGCTACTGTTTCCTTTCTCTCCGCGAAGCCGTCTATGGGGGAGGGGCGCCGGCCGCCGCGGCTTTGGGGAACTCACAGATCCGGCGAGTGCGGTCGTTTGGATTCAGTCTCTGCTACTGTTTCCTTTCTCTCCGCGGAGCCGCCTATGGGGGAGGGGCGCCGGGCGCCGCGGCTTTGGGGAACTCACAGATCTGGCGAGTTGCCGTCGGTCTGAGCTGCTCCAGTTCTGGGCGCGCTGTGTGTTCGGTCACTATCGTGGTTCCGGGAGCTGTTCTGTATTGTTTCTGGTTATCTAGTAGTTGTTCTGGAGGACGAACTAAAACGTGCACCTTGCTAAGCCGCCATCTTGGCCCCCCCTCTCATATTTGAATTTTAAAGAATGGTTGCCACAGAGTTAGTGTTGAAAGTGTTTGTTAAAACAATCAATAGACCTCACTACACCTGTCTGCAGGGGCTCTAACAGGATTAGGGGTGGGTCTGTTAGGCACAGATTGGGTAGGGGGGCTGTCTGGTCTTCAGGGAATCCTTTAGTGGCCGTCTCTGTGGGTCCCTCTGCTTTGGTGGGGGAACGGTTCCCTGCCCCTCTCCACCTATGTGTAGAATATAGGAGACTTTGCTGGTGACAGTAAAGAGTTACAGAACACATAGCAGAAGGGGTTAGGAGGCTTGGGAGAGGCAGAAGATTAGTTCAGACAAGAGGATGTCCCATGTGCTGGTTGACACAAGATCTAGGAGGCATGGGGTAAGGCTCCCCTGGAGGTCATTGAAGGAGGCTGGCTGTCAGGTACAGTTGTAGTCCAGATGGTTTTATGGCATTTCTGGACAGTTGTTTAGTCCTCAAGGTAGTGTGTTACCCTGGAACCCAGTGAGGCTGGTGGAGTATTCCAGAGGCACCTGTGCCCCTGAGAGGCTGTCAGGGATGAGAAGTACCAGTATAAATTGCTCCTCCTCCAGCGCTCCAGGGACCCATGACATGGGTACCACCTGGGAGTGTTAGAGATGCAGAGTGTCAGTCCCACACCAGACCTCCTCCATTGGAATCTGCATTTGACAAACTCTCAAAGAGATTAGCTGTGGGAAACCCTGGGCTGCACTTATTTGAGCAGCAGTGGCCTCTTGATGGGAGCACAATGGAGGAAGCAATCTCTCTTTAAGGGGGGTGTGCCTTACCTGAGCCCAGGTGATGCCAAGTCCTTCCCATGCACATGCTCCTGAGACATTCCTTCATTATATGGAGGACAACACAGATATGAAACTTCATTCCTTCACCCACATTGGATGAAGTCTTCTCTTCTCCGGCAGGGTGCATGGGCCAAACACCTAGGGCCAGGTGTGTACAAAAATCAGCTGTTTTCCCACCTTGGGTGGGGAGCAGCCAGCCCTCACCAGGGAGCTTCAGGGTCTGCCCCCGTGTGTGAGCAGAGCCAGGCTGCCCTGGCAACGTTCAGCAGCCCAAACGAGCTTTTCTCCATGTGCTGACATAAACACTTAGTCCCATAGAAACACTTCAATTTTGGTGCACTCAAGAAAGAAAATCTCATGTTGAAGCTAAATAAATGTTAAAGGGAAGGGTAGGAGACAAAGCAGTGAGGAAACCAAAAGGGTTAACGAGTCGACCAAGAACTGCCTTTTCCTGGATGAGTAAGAGTTTCTGGAAAGAGTCAGGGCATGATGATGGAGACATAATAGGAAGATGAGCTCATGCTAAACTCAATTCCTCCCAGGGGAAGCTGGGAGAAGACACAAGATCTGAGACAGTTTCTTGAAAATAAATCAGTTGCTTGGAGGGCGAGCTGGAGAGGGGACAGCCGACAACATCACAGCCTGCAGGTCAGGGGTGAAAGTCCATGGATATGAACAGAGCTTTCCGGAGGATTTAGCAGAGCAAAAGACTAGGCTAACTTACAAAGAAAATGCCCATAGTATTATCATTATTGTCTGCATCTCATTTGATCCAGATCAAATCTGGATTCTGTGACATTTCGTTTAAGAAATGGAACAAAGGAGAAGCAGAAAACATGTGGGCTGGACACGCAATCAGACTTATGTTCTCTGAGCAGATCGGTTATTGGACTCCATGTAAGTCAGGCCAGACTGAGCTCAACCAGGGAATGAATTTCTCCTGAAGGCCTAGGATGCACCCTAATTTTGGTGGTGTTCCAAACTGGTGACTGATTTCACCATGTCCCTCCTCAACTCAATAATCTTCAATGGCTCCCAGTTATCTACTAGTAAATAAAGTCAAAATTTCATTGCTTGGAAATCAGCGACCTCCACAAATCGTGTGAGGCAGTACAGCAGAAGAGCTTTTGGTGTCATTCTAAACTGAATTTGAAAGTCTGTCTCACACTTGCAGCTGACCTTAAAGTAAGGGTGACGCTTTGTGACCCTTTCTGACCATTGTGGGTAAGAAGAGCCCCTTCCTGGCAGGGCTGACAGGACATTTAGAGGTAGGGGACGATGTGCACGAGGTGCAGCAAATGGCTGCTACATGCCATTATACTTCGTTACTGCTGGCCACAGTGACCCCAGTCCGCCTTGCTCTCTCTTGCCCTGGTCATCCCCATCCAGGGAGATATGTACAATCTATCTGCCTGCTGTGCTCAGCCTCCATGCCCTTCTTGCTTGAGCTATTCCTACCAAATTCATCCCACCCGAAGTCAATGCAAATACAACAATTCCTTCCAAACTCGACTCAAGGGCTTCCTTTTTCCTCCAGACTTCATGGGCAGGGATTGTGTCAGACTCACCCAGGTTTTCTCCACATGAATGGAAACACTTGAAGCAGGCAGTCAAGAGTTGAATGGATGGACGAATGAGCAAATGAAAGCTAAGGACCTGTTGCACCAGAAAGGTACAGATCAAGGAGGGTTGTGATTTCTGAGGGCCCATAGGTCTGACTCCGTGGAGGCCGATGGGCCTGCATGAAAGGCCAGCTGTCCTTGGACTTGGTCGTCTGTGAAGGGAGATGAGGGGGACCAATCCATTTTCCTGCAGCTCTGAGGTCTGTAAAGTGCTTTTGGATGCACCAGCCTGGAAGGAGATGCTTCTCTCCTCCTCTTGCTCCCTGAGCAAAGGGACCCAATGAACAAGGCCCGGGGTTGGGCCTTGTTACCCACCTCCCAGCTGGCTGCTGCCTCTAGCCTTGAAAACATGATAGAAGTTTCAGTTGCCCTACTCATATGGTTGAAGATTCCAAGAACTGCTGGGCACACACAAGCTAGCAGTCGCTGCGTGGGGTCTTTGTATGATTGAGAAGAGAAAGAAGCAGCCTCTCCCCTGACCCAGGGGCCTGGCTTGGCAGGTGCCCTCTGGTCTGCAACCACCAGCCTCTTGATGGAAGGCTTTGCATGGTGCAGACAGACATATGGGCACATACAGACATACACTCACATACAGACACACACACAAATGCATATACACGCATACACACACAGACCCACACTTACATACAAAGACATGCACATATATACACAGATACACACACAGACCAACACTTACACAGACATTCACAGTGGCACACACATACTAACACCTAGACACATGCACACCCTCACACAGACACACTCACATACATATTCACAGAGACCAACATTTACAGACACACAGCTAGACATTCACACACACACATTCACACAGACACAGTCATGCACCCACTCAGACACATGCACATAGACTTGCACTTATACTGACACACATATATTCGTACACAGAAACACTCACACACAACACACTCATGCACACACACTGCATCAAAAGCCATTGTAACTGGGATGTTTTATGTGGAGTTATGCATACTGGGTGTTCAGTATGCACCTCCCTCAGTCTTATGCACCCCCCTCAGTCTCTTCAATTAAGAGGCCTGGCTGAGTCCAGGGTGCAAGCCCTGTGACCCCCACTGGCCAACAGTCCCTGAAGAGCTTAGGGGCCCCAGGGGCTGCTCCAAGAGCCCTTCTCTGTGAAGCAGTTTCCCCTGCAGCTGTCTTCCTTTGGAGCATGCACAAGGCAGGAGGTGGATGCCTGTGTGTTGCGCCCCTTTGCCTTTGAACTGTGCAGGCTTGCCTCTGCCATAAGGCTGTCCTGTAACTGTGCAAGGGGCATGACACTACTGCTTGGGCTTGTTTCATACAGAAAACTGGCTCCATTTGCAAGAGTGAGACCAAAACGTCTCTGAAAAGTGTGGGTCCTGTGGGGTGAATGTCAGTGCCAGGTGAACATTTTTGGGACCCCAGGAGCTTGGGTGGGTATGTCCAGGGACTGGGTCCTGGCCTGGTCAATGTATCTGGGGCCATGCAAGGGAAAGTTTGACCTTGGACATTTCAGCTCTTGGGCCCTCTTGCAGACCAGCTTGCTTTTAGGGCTGGATCTGGACTTCTGTGCATTTGCTTTGACTGAAGTTTCAGTCCCAGCTGGTTGGAGAGCCTTATTGTTTCAAAGATCCTCACAGTTTTGCAAAGGTGAAGCCACACCAACTCTTTGCTCCTTAAAATCTGCAATAACAGTGTCACCTACCCATCCCCTCCGAATGTACCCTCTGTGTTGAAGGAACTCATATTTAGGGTCTGGGGAGAATCTAAAGGGATGACATCAGACAGTATACATGCCATCTCTTCTGGGCTCACAGCCTTATTTCCAAGAAGGCTCGTGCTGTTTTCATTTGATACTGTCCGTGTGGGATAGTGTTAATGTTACATTCCCATGACACACGTCCAATTCATTTTCCTTCCTACACAACCACTTGCACTGGAAGAATTATCCGATTGTCAAACCCACTCTCTACAATATATCTGATGAGCTATGAATTGTAGGCACCTCTTCTCACCACCCCCACTGTCATCCCACAAAAAAGACAGCATCAGCCTCCTGTTTGGAAAAGAGTCTTTTTTCCTGTGGGAAGTGGAATCTGGAAGACTGTGCTGAAGAAACGGATGAGTGTAGGGTGTGCGTGTCCAAACTGGTGCTGCAAAGCTGCCCCTACTCAAGGAGGGGCTTCCTAGAAATCGGCGTAGGCTTCTCCTCCAGACAAATGATGAATCCTAGTTAGTGAGGCAAGTTCAGAGGATTGACACGGAGAAAGGTGTGGGCTAGGTTGGGGGGCTCTTGTCCGTTGGGGTGTGGCTCGTGGCCATCCGTCAACCCTGGAACCAAGGCATAGCCCCTCCTTCTGTATTTAGAGGGACCTCAGGAGCTTCCAGGGGCCCAATTCAAACTCCTTCCTCCCAACCTAAACTTCAGAGAAAGGAGGAAAGATGGAGATGTTGAAACACCCACCTGCTGCCCTTTAAGGAAGAAACACACAGCATCCATCTGAGGGTGACTAATTGTCTTTATTGGAGGAAAACAAGGAGTCATCAATCTCATTGTCATTATGATAGAAATCTTGATATGTGTACATGATTGTCAAGGCAGAGAATCATTTGCTACATAGGCCCATGAACAATTTTGCAGTGTCGCAAACCTATGCGGGTTAAACTTCTTGCAGAGTTTGTTACATGCATGGAGTAAACGCACAATTTCCCTTCTTTTGGACAAGCATGTTTTTATGGAAAAACCGAACCAATGGCAAGCCTGGGAAAAACAGACACAGGAACATTCCTGGGTTCCACATTGTAAGCTTTTAAAAAACATGCTCACTGCCGGGAGTAAAGGGAGGGGCAGATACATGTAGCAACGAAAGCCAATTTAGAAACTGTTTCAATTTTGACTCTGGACAGAATGCACCTTTTATGTCTTTTAGCTTGAACAGTGAGACAAAGATAAAAATGTTCTCTGGAACCAAGATGCTGTTACAATGTTGTGCCATCTCTGCTGCCATTTGTACAGCATCTTTTGCACATCAGACAAGCCAGCATCTTTGGAGCACATGGCAGCAGGCTTCCCTGCTGGGGTTGGTAGTGTGGACCTGGAGCTGATGCTCTTGTCCCTGCTTTAGCTCTGTCTCCAGACTGGCCACCTGCACTGACCCCAGAACTCTTGCTGTTTGAAGTGAAGGACAGACAGGAGGGCTTAGTCTGTACAGGCTGATTTCCCTTTTACAAGTGACTATTTGGGGCTCTTTGAGTCCCTTAATCAATGACCAAAACCTTCCTCTCGTGTTTTTTTCCTGTCCCTAAGAAAATAAAATTGCCTACAATAAACAATACAGTAAATAATCATCAGACGACATACTGATCATATGAGAAGTTCCCTGGAGATAAAAAGGTTTAAAATGTCTGTGGCGGACGCAGAAGTGGCATGGGTACAAAGGGTTAATCCAACAGTTTGTCCCTTTGGTATAGAAAAGTACAGAAACCGAAGCCATTCCATAGCTGGCTTTGCCCACAGAACCAGACTGGGCACGCTGCATGCTGAGGTTTGCAGGTGGCAGGGAGGTGGGCCCTCCCGATGCTCAGGTACATTAGGTAGAGGCGTGGGGCAAGGCTAGGGGCAGGGGCAGACCCCGCGTTGCAGACTGCCATAAACGGGGACCCGTGAGGGTTCTAAGAGATGGGGCACGGGCCTTATCTTCCTCCTCTTCCTCCTCGGAGCTGCCTGCTTCCTACAGGAGAGGTTTTCAGGCTAACCCACTCGTGTGCTAATTTTCATGGCATCTTCAGGAAATCATCCATTCTTTAGGAATCTGTTTTCCCAATTCAGCCTTTCCATCCAACATTTTCAAATCTGAGACTCCAAGGATTGGAACATGTTTTGCAAACGTCAGTACATTTTTCAGCCCCAACAAGGGCCAGGTACCCCCAAAAGGGTGGTGGGTTACATACAGGTATATACAATTTTTTTTGTTGTTGTTATTTTTTGGAAACAAACTGAACAGTGTTTGGTCTGGAATGTGTTTAAGGAAAAGGCAAACTTTGCAGAGTGTGAGTGGATGGAAAGTGGAAGTACTCTTCAGTAACATGCAAAGGTTCTGGGCATTGGTGGAACAAGAGGCCCTCCCATTCGTTGGCCGACCTGGGAAAGCGTACATCTCGTTTCAGCTGACAGAAATGGGAACAGCTGCCTTGGCTTCCTTCCCACTTCCAGAGGGAACCAGTGGTGCACTGGGGGGGTTATTCAAAGTAGGGTGTGTGGCTGGCTGAGGCAGAGGAAAGACCCTAACTCTCCTATCCCTCCTACCCTGGAGAGATGGTGCGTGTGTGCCTTCCCCAGTGTGAAGCATCACCCTGGCCTGGGCTCAGGGTGGGCTCACGGGCCATGGTGCCCAGAGCTGTAAAACACGGAAGCTGCCTCTGCTCAGATTTCTTTCCGTTTAAAGTTGTTCATAAATGTCAGGTCCCAGTGGGCCCATGAAAGGGTATCACCCCCTTAGAGGAGGGGGCAGCTGGGCTCCCCCAACCATGCATCTGGTGTTATCAGCCTTTGTCCCAATCTCTCTCTGCCCCACAACCTGCCCAGGACATGCTGGACACCAAGGTAGACAAAGGGAATGATGGGATTAGTGCAGGCAAGTAAACTGAGTCCAGGGCTCAACATACCAAATTCCTTTGATCAAACTGCCAACACCTCACCTGTTTAGCCAGACGCCTCCATTTGCCCTAAGCCAGTCTGCCGAGTTCCCTGGACCCAAAGCTAAGGGCTTGTTGAAGAGTGGGACTCTCTCAAAGGCCATGAGCTCTGTACCGGGGAAACTGTGCCTGTTTCTGCTGAGAGATTTTAGAAGTGACCGGAAGCAATGCCCATGTCAAGAACACGGAGCCATGCCCGTTTTGGGGGCTGTGATTACTGCAGATATCTTTTCTTACGAAAGAAAGTTTGAAGGGGGGGAGATTGGGATCAGGGACAGGGAAAACGTGTGAAGACCAGCCACTGTCTTTCCAAAGTCCCAAGCTGCCCGAGTCGCTGTCTTTCTGGCTGGGCCCTCTCCTCCTCTCAGCTCCCACTGTCCTCACCCCACCCAGCCTGATTCTGCGGGCCCCGGTGTGCCCAGGGAGGAGAAGGTGGCTGAGGGAAAGCTGTGGGCAACGAAAGCCACCCCTTGGTGCAGGAGCAACATTCCCCAAAGACGGCCAGGATGCCAGGATGCCCGCGGGCATGGACTCGCTATCAGTTTCAGACAAAGGCAGCTTTGCTTAGTGCCTTGCTTAGAAGATGAAGAGGTAGGCAATGGGGCAGGGGCAGACAGGTTGCCAAGGGAAACGCCTTCCTGGGACACATTCTTAGACATTTAATATTAAATTGAGAAAGGAGAAAATCTCCACTTGCTCTGAAAAGGTGAGGAGGCTGCAGGTGGGGCTTGTGGACAGGAGGGACGCCTGCCACGGGGCCTGAGTGTCCACCGTGTCCACAGCCCGTCCCTCGGCATGCAACTCAGAGACTACCTGTCAAATCAGACATCAGGAAAGGTCCACTTCACTCCCCAGGTCTTAACACGAGGTCCCTTCTGGGTTCTTTGCCCATTTTGTAATAAAACTGAAATAAAATCAAGAGCAGGTGAAAGAGAGCTGCCCTATCCATTTACCCCTAAAACAAAAGCTTACCTGTGCAAAATTAAATTTATTTTCCCCCTTTCCACCCAGCAGGGAATAACTGAAGTCTAGTGGTATGAAGCCAGCATGGGCTTGCCCCGACGTCACATCCAAACGAGGCCTGGTCTGGTTGGAAGCCATTACCTCCTCTTCCCACTCTGTTCCTGGAACCTGAAGATGACAGGGACCAGGGTGAGACAAGCACAGACCCTGAACGGCAGAGAGAGCTCCGACAGCAGGCTCCCTCCCAATTGCCCTGCACTCAGTGGGCCAGACTTTCAAACTAACTGCATGTAATATGCACCCCGTGGATTGGCTCCAACAAGTATTTTCATCAGCAATGATGGGATTTGGTTTCAAATGTTGCGTTCTAAATGCAAATGACCGTAGCACATGGTGCAAAGATAACTGTTCAAGTACACATTGGAGGTGCCAAATCCAGACAAATCACCCCTACCCCACAGCATCCTGTTTCCTTCTTCTACTGGATGAACTTGGATGGTTCCACAGCGCTTGCTCATAAGGAACATCGTAACACACCTGGAGACTCGGCGGTTTTATGCACAACCTTCACACATGCTTCTTCTGCAGGTGAGGGGTAAATGCATTTCCAGTTCCAGGCACCTTGCTTCTTATTGGGGCCTGTGGCCACTTTACAGACTTTTCTAGGCCCTGTGAAGATTTTTAGATAGCCTGATGTTCACCCTGTAGGTGTGCACTGCAGATGTGAGCAGGATCCTTCCAAGTGGCTGAGAGCCTTCAACATCTGGAGGCTAGGAGCGGGCCAGCTGCCCGTCCCTGCAGCTGCACCCGGACATGCCTGGATGGCCATCCTTATAGAGGCAGATGGAGCTGCTGGACTAGCAGCCTAGTGTGTGCATGTGTGCGCATGTGGGCATGTGCTTGTGTTGGGAGGGCACTGCTGAAACATTTTGGCTTGGGTGGCAAAGTGTATATCTGATGAAGGTGGCATGACCAGCAGGCCCCGTGAAGCAGGCTGCAGGTGAAGTGGGGGTGGGCATGAAGAAAGCGGTGGTGACATCTACCCCAGAAGCAGGCTGGTCTATTGGGCACATCAGAGGGGCCCTTGGGGGCTTCGGCTGACCCTCTGGGATTCAGACTCAGGGCCTGGAGGAAAGCTGGCTTTTGGAGACACCTGCTTGGCTCTAAGCGAGCAACCTCAAAGCTGCCTTGAAAATTGCATCCCCCTGTCCCCATGCCATCTGGCACAATCAACCACACATGGGTGAAGCTGCATCCCTGGTTGGCCCGGAATTCTCCAGGTTTTAGCATTTAAAGTCCCTCCTCCTAGGAAATCCTCCAGTCCTGGGCCAACTGGGGCAGCCGGCAACCCTATAATCACGGTCTTTGGTTTTCAGATGCTGGGCCCGGTGACGGTGTTCTCTGGCCAACTCTGAGTGGTCTGGGAGTTTGCCCACTTGGCTGACCCCCTCCCCTGAGCAACCCAGGGACATGGGTTCTCCTCCAACCCCACTGCCCTCCCCGCCCTCGGATAACATTCATGAAAGAATAAGGTGACATCCCCAGGTGAACAGGAGGCCATTTTAAGTGTCCAACTAGAAATGCATGTTTAAAAAACAGAGAGAGAGATTGATTTAAAACTGCATAGCCTGAGAGAGGAACTTTCCTCGGCGCTGGCCCGAAGGAACTTGCTCCTGCAGCTGGGGTGCTTGCAACCTTTCTTTGCGGGTCTCTCCTTCATGGCAGGTTCAGTTGGGTCTGGGCCGAGCAGGTGTCTTTGTTCCCGACCCTCAGGGGTCTCTGGTGGGTGTGTTGGTGGTCAGAGGAGCTGCTAGGAAACGTTTCCTGCAGGTTCCTTCCCAGAGTTTCGCTGGGAAGAAGACAGGCCTACAGAGCTAGTAAGCTGTCTTTGGGAGGCTACCCCTACCAAGAAAGGGGAGCAGAAGGGATAGGAGTAGAGTGCACTCAGCCCTAAGGTCAGATTCTTGATCCTCTTATTAGAATGTTTTTAAAAATACCTTTACATTCCCCTTGGAGGAAAAAAAATCCCTTAAAGGGTTAACACAAATTTCTACTTATTGAAGAGTGAAAGATATAGGTCATGTAACTTACAGGTAAAGAGATAGGTAAAGAGAGAAAGGACATACTTCTTAGAAGGAAAAAAAAACCCTAGTGCACAGTATTTACCGATACTTAAATAATCCAGTTGAAACCTTTTTTTTTCTGTCGTTAATGAAAAACACAACATAGATGGTTAACTACACCCAAAAGAGCAAAAACGACAGGGCGTTGGGGGAGAGGAGAAAGAAGGTCCATCCAGCTAGAGCTTCCCAAGACTCGTGTGTACAGCACCAGACCCGACTAAATCAGCTCCCCTTTGAGTCAGTAAAGTTTGTGAGAAATGAACGACTTCAGAATCGCAGTATAAAATATGGCCATAAAAAAACGCGCGGCGTCTTCCAGTCCTGCGCAGGAAGGGGCACCATGCAAGGTGGATCCCTCTGGAGGGTCCTGGGCTGCGGTGGTCCTGTCCCTCCCCGGCCTCTGGCCCCGCCCAGGCTCCCAGGCCCGTCACTTGTTGCAGGTGTGCCCTGTGGCCACAGTGGTGGGCCTCTGTCTCCGCTCGGCCCCGACTCCAGAGACCCCCGTTGGAGAGGACATGAAACTACAGAGGGTGGAGGACGCCAGGCCTGGAGAGGGACAAAGGACATATTGGTCAGAGCTGCCGGAGGGGTCTGTTGACAAAGAACATACTCAATCTCCCTTCCCCGGGAAGGGTGTCAGATGGGCTGGGGCCAAATGGGTCTTAACTCTGTGTCTTTCCTTCGCCACGTGGCCCCGTGTTTTATTCCTAGACCCAAATGCCCCCTCCTTTTCTCATTCTAATCATGATAACTGCTTTATATCTGATACAGAGCTTCCCAAAACTCCATTAATGTAACAGCTTCCGCCAAATGGGACACTTCATATGTTCTAGGCACCGCCCTGGGAACTGAACAAAACCTCCTTCTAAGAAGGATCAGAGTTGTGTGCTGCTCACCACTGCTCTGCGAATTTTAAGCAGGAAGGGAGAATGTGGAACCTCATTTGGCTACAGAGCGTATGGGGACAGAGTCACACTTTGAAAAAGGGATGTCCACTTACTCCCATGTGAACATGGCAAAAAGTTCCTCCTGGCTGCACTAACATCCTCCCCCAGCAGAGGGGGTGGCTTTGGGGGGCGTGATGCAGGATGCAGGAGCATCTCCCTTGGCTCTGAGAGGGGGAGATGTAGAAGCAGATTCTACAATAGGATTCACTATCAGGGGTTGTCAAGGAGAAGATGGAATGTGGGTTCCCTTGGGCTAGAGGGTAGGACAGCTCCTCCCTGAGGAGTAAAGGTGGATTTTTAGGAGTGGGCTGCGGCTGGGGAAGCTGATGGAGGTTTCCTGGGATCTCCCTGGATGAGATGGGATGACTGTTCAGAGAGGACAGGAATCCTTTTCTTGAGCCTACAAGAAGCAGTGTGGTGCCCAGGGTGATATCTGGAAAGCGCAAGGCTATACACGGGTTAGGGAAAGAGGGCCGACGGAGAGCGCCAGGGCAACAGGGCTGAAGTGAGGAGGTGCCATTGGCTCAGTATGGGATCAAGATTAATAGAGAGGACGAGACATGGCAGGGAAACCTAAGCAAAACATCCTCATGTCCTCAATCGGTGCTCAGGGAAGGACTGTGAATGACTATGCCCCTCCTTGCTTCACTGCAAAGCCGATGCATTTCATTGGAATTAGCACTGGTAATCATCGTCCTCATAAAAAAAACGGACGAGCCGTCAATGAGACTGGGTCCAAGAGTGACTGCCTGCGAGATGTGAATCTGGGGGGTGGAAGTAGATCAGAAAGTGCTGGGCCTTTACCCCAACAGGCCTGGCTGCGTGGGGCTGGGCCTCGAATTCTCCTCTGCAAGAGGAAATGGTCCCTCTTACACTGGAGTCCGCATGAGCACTGAGTGCTGGGCTCAGCAAGGGATGGGTGCCTCCTCCCTACCCAGGGTGTTCTCAAGTACCAGCTGGACAGCTCTGGTTTTGCTGCATCCGCACAACCTTTTTGGCTGGCTGAACCGAGCCCGCTTGACCCACCTGTGTTTGAGCTGTCGAGGCTGCTGCCGAGATGAAGCTTCCGCATGTGCCTCACCACGGCCGTGGCGTTGAAGGCTTGCTGAAATGGAAAAACAAGCGGAGTGGGCCAAACATTGCAGCCCGCACACTCACGTTTGCCCCGTGACCCTAAGGACAGCAAACGCCTGCAAACATGCAAACACTCTGCAAAGGAGACCAATACCCGTCCTTCTTCTAAAAGTACATGCGTTTATTTGACCCCCCCACCCCCCACCCTACCCTCAAATCTAGATATATACTGGAAATTTAAAAAACTTTTTCTTCTGACATAATAAATATAAGAATAAACGTAAACCCATTCACTTCATACTTTAAGAGAAGTGACATTTCGAATAAATAGCATGGACTACCTTAAAATGTGGTATTTAGAAAGTTTTTATTTTTGTACTTTTGTACTTGTGAGCTAAATAATAGCTTTTCCCCCGACTAAACTAGGTCAAAGAATGAATTTGTTTCTGTGGAGACTTTCAGTGCTGGGTGTCACAGCTTTTTTTTTTTTTTTGCATGGGCAGGCACCGGGAATCGAACCCAAGTCTCTGGCATGGCAGGCAAGAACTCTGCCACCGAGCCACCACTGTCTGCCCTATCATAGCTTTTAATAAAAAGAGTCTAGGTATTCAACTGAGGACAGTGTAACCTCAATGGTGCAAACCTGTCAAAATGTTACCAGAAAATACTAATGAGTCTCCCCTGAAATTCCCTGTTCTTTTTCTTCTGTATCTCTTTTTTTATAAAAGCCAACTAGGCAAAGTGCCAGCGAAGTAGAGAAAGGGGATCATGCCTTTTAGGCAACAGTGAGTGAATACAGGCCAGTGCAATTGCTATATTTGAACCCCGTGGGATAAACGTGAAGGCACAGCCTTTGTCCCTTTCACGCCAGGACACTCTCAGTCTCAATCATCATTGGTTGAAATCAGCACAATTATTTTGGTAATATTCTGGGGATTTTAGACCCATCCTGAGTGGCGGAAACCTTCCTCTGGAAGAAACGCTGAACTGCAGAGCTGGGCTGGTGAGCATGGCTGCCTCAGGAAGGACCTCACAAGGTGGACTCACCTTCCACTTGCTCTTGGCGAAGTTCTTCCGGATCTGGGCACTGACGGACTCGTGGATGTTTTTGTTGAGGGCCGTGTCGCCAGCGATCCTGAAACAGAGGCAGAGGCGTCCTGGGGGCCTGATGGGGGTCCAGGTCGGGGGGACCCTCACCCTACCCCTTTCCCAGGCTCCAGGAGACAGTGGTGCCCAGGCCTCCAGATCTCAAAGCCCCCCACACCAGCCGTTGCCCTGCTCTTCTGCCCCCAGCACCTGTGGGGGGCCTCCCTACCCAGCTCCTCTGCTTCTCCTACATCAACCCCAACCCCTGCACCGGCAGAGGCCAGGATGATGGCAGAGCAGAAAAAATTAGTTCCCCTGAGTAATGAATGTCACACCACAGCCCTATCTGGAGGCCATTAGCTCTAGGCATTGAACGATGGCTCTGAGATCATGGTGGGCTTCCAATGAGACTTTAGATATTAGCATCTACACTTTCCTTTCCTGTATCTTAGGCTCTTCCCAGTTCCCCGCTAGCCCCCCACCAGCCTCCCTGTCTATCTACCCTGCTTCCCTCCAGTCACCTTCCTGACATGCTTCTTGACCATCAGACCACTGCCTGAGACCTCAAACCTAGTGCCCCCAACTCTCTGCCCTCCTGAAGACTAGGACTTGGTTCCGGCTAGACTCAGCTCTCCACTGCTCCACCCTCCAGTACCCACACACCCTGGCGCCCTACACCTTCTCCAGAGCTCAGTGGGACTGTTCCCAGCCTTAGTGCAACCCCAGAGGGCTCATTTCCTACCTCCATTTTCTAGAAAAATGCTCAGAGGTGTGAGGACCAGATGCAATACCTTGACATTACTGGACAACCTCTTATGAGTCTCTGCTTGTTCCTCAGACTTCTTTTATTAGCAGGGAAGATGTGAGGTTTGCCCTTTATCTCCTCCTCTTGGAGTCCCTGACACCCCCATCCTACACTTCCATCCTTTATCATACCTCTGGTCCTATCTCCACCCCCTCTCGGTTACAGTTCCCACTTTTCCCTCTGACCTTCCCCTTCTCCGTGCAGCCACTTGGCCTCCCCCACTATGTTCAGAGAAATGCTGTATTCTCAGTCCCCTTTGGAACGTGATCCTTCCCTCATCCCTATCCTCTTGCACCAAATTGTTGCGTTCCTGGTTCCTTATCTGAGGCCTAAGGAGTACTTGATCGAATCCAGGAAAAGCTGAAGGGCAAGTGCCCAAGATGCACCCCCATTCCCTCTGCCTCCCGTCCTCCAGACCCAGCCTGCCCTGGGCGCACCACAGCCCGCGGGGCCTAGACAGGTGTTTCCAACTGCCATGGGAGTGAGAGGAATGCTTAGGGCTTAGCAGACATGAAATTATCCCCGAATGTAGAATACTTTCCCACCAACAGCCCCCAGCCTCTCACTTTAGAATTGAAGATGAAGTTGGACAGGACAATCTGCCCATGCCAGGCTGAGGCTGGGTGGAGAATACAGCTTATACCTCCCGTTAAAACACTGCCCCCATCCTCAAGCACTCCCCTCGTTTTCCCAGCAAGGGTGAAACCAGATTGCCAAGGTGACCCTCAGAAATTAACCAAGCTATTGCTAACAATAGTCCATTGCCACCTTCCCCCAGACACACACCAATGAAACAGAAATAGGATATCTGAATGGGCGGAGGTTGATGGGAACTGGATTTCTTTATTATGCTTTCTCTCCTAGAGGGCTCCAGTGGGTTTCCTCCTACACCATCGGTAACAACTACACCCTCAGAAGAGGGTATCAAGTCAAACTTGCCAGCAGCCAGCTCTTCCTTGGAAACACCTGGACAGAAGTAGCAGGAAGCATGGAATTCCCGGGCCAAGCACCACCAAGGGGCAGAGCTGCACTGGTGAAGTGGGGGAGTGAGGGGGGCTTCGAGAGCACTGGGCCTCCTGGCCCACCTGCCGGTCAGCAGCATGTTCTGAAACACCTGAGCCTGGCTCCTGCTCCCAGGCTCAGCTTCCACCCCTTCCTGGTGTGTTCGCGTGGCCGAGGCATGCACATTCTCAATGGTATGGGGAGCGTTTAATGCTCACTTCCCACATTCTGGGTGAGATGCAGGTGGGCAAGAATCAAGCAGGGCAGAGGTGGTCTGGCAGTGACCCCTTAGGCCATTCTCCTGGTGTGGTGCAGGCGCCTTAGGCCATTCTCCTGGTGTGGTGCAGGCGCCTCGGTCGTCCAGAATGAACTCCACAGTAGACCCAATTGCTGCTGCCTGGAATAAGCTGGGCATTTACGATGACAGTGTGGGACCCCAGAAACCCGGTGCTCCTATTTCAGGATTACTCCTCCAACGGGAGGCAGACAATTTTCTAAACGATGGGACCATAGTCATCATATTGACTGTCCCAGGAACTGACAAATCTCTACATGCACACAGGTGTAGAGGTGTGGGCACACACGTTTGATTCCTATCACAGACCACCCTCCCCTGGCTTTCCAGTTTTAACTTCAGTGTTAACGAATGATGCAGACGGCGTTCAGAAAAGTCACACCCTTGGGGGCCTGTCTCACCGTCCTCTTCTGCTCACAGGCCACCCAACGTGTCTTTTCTTTTTGTGTTTGCTTTTTGCATGTGGTCCACTCTTTGGTGGCTCTGACTTTGTGCTTTTGCAGCTCCGAGCTCAAGGTCTGCTTGGCGATGCTGACAGGTATCCCAGACAGTGCTTCCCACTCTCCTGGACTGTCCCAAGCTCCATTATCCACTGGAATTTCTTGCTTGCCCATCCCCCCACCCCTACTAATCTGTTGCAGGAGCTCAGGCTGCTAGAGCCTGGAAGAGGGGAGGGGATCTTAGCAAACACTCAGAAAGGGCTGCAGATGGCACTCTGCCCCAGAAAGTACATGGGGCCTCCCCAGGCAGGCACACATCACTGTGCATCCTGAGCCCATGGTCCTAACGCTTTTGTTCTCCTATTTATGAAACTGGAAAAAGAGGTTCAGAACCACTCCGTGGGATGACTGAACTCCATGAGTGCTTCCCTGTAGCTGAGAACCACCCTGAGCAGGTCCCCTGCTGTCTGGCAATCCATCAGCTGCCTGTTTGCTCCTTACCATGTACCATAAAGAGAAAGGCAAGCCTCACTTGAGGGGGTCTCTGGAAACATCTGGAAGGCACACTGAGGCCTTGAAAGAGCCTGCAGAGGTCCCTGGGAGGCTAAGGGAGTGATCGCTGCAACATCCTGAGGCTGCTCCTAACTCCAGGTGGTCCGGGTTAACTTGCAAGAGCAAGAGTGGAATATTGGACAGTGTTCTCTGGATATAAATGACATGCTGAGACCACAGCTCCCAGCACGGTGCAGTTCGTAAAACTAGGCTTTGCTGGAATGAAGTTTTGGACCCCAGATCACGGCCCCGATAACACGTGCTGCTGGGATCCCCTGTCTGTCCTGGTCTGTCTGCTGCCCATCAAGTGTCAATTTAGGCTCCAAAATCTTGGTGAGGTCCTTTTGTAGAGCCTCTAAGTCCACCCTGCTCTTCCCACAACCCCCCTCAGAAAAACTGACCTTACATTTAGTTGGTTTTCCTAAAATGCTTAGTGAAGGAGAAACTTGAATTTAACAAAGTTAACCGTATTAATGGGCATGAAGAGGGAAACCACTTTCTTCCTTTATGAGTTGACCCCAAATGTGTCTTACAGCTTTAAAAGTCTATTGTTTAGACTTTGCTGCCTTTGTTGCCACACACTTTGACAAAGTGTGTATGTAGCTAATTAAAAAATATCAAGATAATATAGACTCAAAACTGCCTACTTCTTTAGGAAATTCTCCCACTTTCCCCAGCTCCTTCTTCCCCTTTGCCTCTCCTTCAGCATTAGTTTTTAAATCAGACAGTCTGGGTGTGTTCCTGGCTTTGCTACTGGCTAAGTTAAGTTACCTTTCCAATGCTAATCCCTCATCTCTAAAATGGAGATAAAAGGCATCTCACAGGTTTCCTATGAGGAAAAGTTGAGATAACATTTTAAAGTAATTAGCCTGATGTCTGGAACATAAGAAGGCTCTTGAGATGATAGCTATGCTTATAAATTAATTGTCATGTCACTATTCTTAATCAGCCCCCTTCAGAAGGTTGACCAGCATAAGGCTGGAGGAAATTTTCCAGAAGATGGTGGACAAGACGGGACAGTGTCTGCGAGTGCTCAGGTGTGTGTGTGTGAATTTCTCCTGAACTCAGGGCTCTGTCCGCTTATTTTCATTATATTGGATTTTTCACTTCTCCCCGTATTTGTTTCAAAATGGGATGTTCGCGATGCTGTGATTAAGGCTAATTAAGTACTTGCTGTGTAGCGCGTACTGGGCTAGCGTGGCGCGGCTCAAAGCCTAGGGCTGGGCACATTGTGTAGGGTGCCACAAACTAGCAGTTGACCCCTCTGCCAGTGAAGAAATGCTAACTTGAAAAGCATTTTAAATGGAACAAAATGATACCTTCAAATCTCCTGACTACGAAGTAATAAAGTCGAGGAATAAAACTCCAGTTGTAATATCTCTTGGGGCGATTGCCATGGATAAAAATACCCCTGAAATGCCTCATGCAAAGGGAGAAGGCTGCAACCATCTTTTGCACACATAACTTCTCATTAGTGCATTCAGAAGACTGTGTCCCAGGTTCAAATGTTGGCATGGAGAAGGGAGTTAAATTACTGGAAGGAAGGAGACAGAACAATCGCCTGTGGCTTTCTGAATTTAGAACGGGACAATTAAGCATGGCTGGCAGGAAGCAAAACTGCGGTGGCATTAGATGCCAAGGGTGAGTTTTCTTACCATGGGTGGCGAGCTGCCTGCTCACAGGTGTATCTTTTATTTGGATCCTTCTCCATCAGATTCCGAATGAAGTCTTTAGCTGTTTAAAAAGAAAGCACAAGGGAAGGAATCAGCTGGTGGCTGGAGACACGATGATGCGGTGCTGCCAGGTCTTTGAGAGAATCGGGTGTGGTGTGAAAAATCCTAGGCCAGCCCTGCACTGACCCTGTCATATCATGGACAGAAAGGGCAGGCGGGACCAACATTTGAGGTAAAGGGAAGCCAGGCTTGGACATCAAGGGAAGACCCAGGGAACAGGGCAGCAGCAAGGCCAGGCTAGGGCCCTGTCCTCCCACCTCCAAGGCTCTTCTCTCTTAGCAGCCAAGGACACCTTTCGTCCAGAGATGAGATAAAAGTATCCTTGCAATAATGTGCCTTTCATTAGGCTGCCACTGCCTCCAATGCCCCCTCCGTCAGATACCATGAAATCCACTGAGCACCTACTAAGCCCCCAGGTCCTGGGCTGTGGGTAGCAAGCCCTCGAGAGTGCCATTAGCATCCTCACAAATAAATGAACAGGAAACTGCAATGGCAAGGGATACGCCCTGATGGAGGAGGTGGAGAGGGCTTGGTGACTCAGGGGGAGGTCCTGCTGAGGACTGGGACCCTGAGAATAAGAGGGACTGGTTATAGAGCCAAAAGGGGTCCATGTGTGCCAGGGCCCAAAACGGCAGCATTCCAACCAAAGCCATTCACTGGCCCCAAGACTGGGCTTCTGGGCTCCTTCCCACCATGGGAAAACAGGCCCAGGCAGCTCTTTCCTACAGCCTTGCAGAACTCTGCTTGGGCTATGGTATTTGGAAGATGGAGGAAGAAAGCAGAGTCTCCCACTTAGGAGGAAATAGCACAGAAAATACAAGACTGTGTTTGAATCAATCATCTGCAAGTACAAAGCTCTGTACCAAATATTATCTCCTTTGGACCTTATACTTCTATCTCTCTGGTAGGGAGGGGAATTATTGTAAGTGAGGAAACTGAAGCTCAGAGAGAGTTCATCAATGTACTTGGGCCATGTTTTTTAAAACTAATTTTGAAATAATTTCAAACTTACAGGACAGTTGAAAAATGTTACAAAATCCATTTGGAGAACCCTAACATACCCTTATTCCCTCAGATACCCAGATCTACCATTTTAACATTTTCCACATTTGCTCCTTCTTCCTTCCCTCTTTCTCTCCTCCCTCCCTCCCTCCCTCCCTTCCTCCCTCCCTCCATCCATCTCTATCATCTAAATTACCTATGTCTATATCCATCTATGCAATCATCTACCATCTTTATTTGTTTATCTACCTATTATTTTCTGAACATTTGAGAATATGTTGTATGCATCATGCTCCTTGAATGCTTAGTAATTCCATGTATATTTCCCAAGAACAAGGATATTCTCTTATGTAACCATGTTAAGTGCTGTTATCAAGTTCAAGAAATTTAACATTAAATTAAACTTGATAGTCTATAATCCAATTTTTCATATGTCCTAATAATGTCCTTTTGGTAGATTCTGTCGAGGATCCTATATTGCGTTTAATCATCACTGTCTCTTTAGTCCTTCTCTCTTTCTCTCTCTTTCTCTGTGGACTTGGGCCTTGGCTTTGCTCTTTCTCCTGGCAGAATAGATAGCAAACTTCCCTGGGGAAGTGTAGATGCAGCACAGTAGTTAGGACATGGGCTCTGAAAGGAAGCTTGGGTTCAAATCCCAGCTCTGCCAACTGGTTGGCCCAGTTATTAAACCTCCCGTGCCTCGGTTCCCTCATCTGTCAAGTGGGGATTACAATTCCTGCTTGATGGGTTAATATGTGCTTAGCAATCAGTATACAGTAGGTGCCTAATAATGAGAGCTCATACTGCCTCACTGCTGGAGCTCCTAGACCAGAGAGGTGAGTCAGTGCCCATCCTTGGCCTGGGTCCCTGTCCTCTGCTTTGCAAGTCGAATGAGTTCCCTTAGAACTCACGGAGCTTCCCTGGAGGCCTCAGGACAGTCCCAAGCCCAGGCCGCAGGGGCCCAGAGGGCCTGGCAGGGTCAGGAGGTCTGGCCTGAGGTCCCTGGGGACTTACCTGAGTCGGAGATGTCATCCCAGTAGGGGGAGTCAAACTCATATTCGGCCTTGAGGATCTGTTCGAAAAGTTTGGAGTCATTCTCATCATAAAAAGGAGGATAACCACAGAGCCTGGAAGACAAGATGGCGTAAGGAGCTATCAAACTGGTGACTCTGCACCATTCCTGGAAGGGAGGGGCATTTTCCAATCAAATTAAGGAAAGCTTCCTTGTGTGTGCTACAAAGGTAACGTCAGCAAAGAAACTCCATGTTCCACAGGCATAGACAGGAAAAAGAGTAAAATTCTGATTTAATAAACAGCGAGAAAGGTGAACTTAGGGAATGGTCACTGGTAAATGCCTAGATTAAAGTTCGTCTTAATTTTTTGCACATTACTAGCCAAAAGTCCCATATACCCTAAAAACCTATCAGATGGCCTTCTAAGTATAAGGGTTATACATTTTATTTTCTGAGAGTGTAATCTAAGCAATGAGGGATTGGTGGAAAAAACAAGTACATGTTTGCTAAACATTTCAGGGCCTCTCCAGGTTCGTTTAACAAACCATGCAGAAAGAAGAAAACATTCTACAACCTTGAGTTGCTAACCTTGGCTGGGCCAGGTGACCCTCACCTGTGTATTCCTGTCCTACCGTCTTCAACGGGGTTTTGGGAGGGTTAGAGTCTCATCCAGGAACATGCACTGTCAGCAGGAGTCTGCGCACATGATAATAGCAAACCATCACGACTCTGTGAGCCATCCCATCCTTGGAACCATCTCAAAGTGGATTTGTAAAAGACTGTATTAGGATGTTGGCACAACCAGCTATAGTATTTGAGGTACCGATATTCATCTGATAAACATAGTATGAGTAGATGTTTCGGTTAAATACCCCAAAGACAATTTATCCCATAAAATTGTGGATTCTTGCTCTAGTTGTGCCATCACTTCTGATGGGATCTCCGCCACTAGTTGGCTATTGATGCAATTTCTGGATCCAAAGTTCCCATCTAAAAATGAAGAGGCAGGTTTAGAACATTCTTAATATTCTTTCACGTTTTAAGAAGCAGAGGCTCTGATACTTGCCCCTCTCAATTTGTTGGGCTTGCTAAACAACTAAAAGACAGAGGCAGAGAACTGGAACCTGGCTGGCTGGGATGGACAAGCTGGGAGGTTGGGAGTGAGGCAAGGGCTGGGAGTGGTCCACAGAGCAGGAGGAGGCAGAGGTGGACTCTGGAAGCCCCCGGTGCCAAAGCTGGAAGAAGCAAAACTTGGCTCAGGGACTCACAATCCAGAGGGGGGCAGCCACAGTGCAATATCTGTCCCCCAAAATGGGCCCCGAATCTCCCCATGGTATAGCTACAGCCTAGAGACCAGTTTAATGAGAACAAGAGACCAGGAATTGACAGACTCAGCCAACCAGGGACTAGGTCATCAACAAATAAAGTAATTGCTACTAGAAGCACACATTTTGGGAACATTCTTCAGCTTCATTCTGCTGTAAGATGTAAGACTGCCACTATATAGGGGATGGTTGGTAAATTTTTTAAAGGCTGTGAGACATTCTATGGGCCAGTAAGATGCAAAATTGTCTAATCTTTACAAGGTTGACTGAGGGGCTAAGTGCCTGGAAAATTTCATTTTGAAGATTTGCTGCCTTCAGCTAACTAAACAGGAGCCAGGGCTTCTGAAACCACAAGGAACATACCTCACTACCGAAGGAAACCCTGGATCTTACCCATGACAACGACTCGAGCTAAATGAAACGTGCAAATTAGAGAAGGCAGATGGGGAAAATGTTATTTCGCCTTGGGAAAAAACTAGATTTTAGATATATAAGGATTTTGTTTATGAACAACTGAGTATGTTTTCCTTTACAGTGTGGCTTTCTTTTCAAAGAAAATATCTTTAAAAAGATTCCAAGAAACATTTATTCTTCTGGCGTTGATTTTCTTAATGTATACTCCAATTTCTTCTTCTTTTTTTTTTTTGCATAGAATACTGTGTTTATGCAGCTGTACTGAGGACAGAAGGAGAAGAAATGGGCCTAACTTGGTGCATTTTAAGTTAGGTTAAAATTAAGGAAGAGGATTTAAAAATAAGGTTGTAGAAGAATGGAAGGGACCACAGAAGTTGTAACATCTTCCTCATATCTAGAACTTTCTGACAGCTCCCCGGCCAGGTTAATTCATCAACAGGTTTGTGTGGAGGCAGCAAAATGGGACAGATGTTGACTTTGGGCTGTCCATTTGCACACAGTATTTGTTCTAGTGAGCTTCCACAGCCACAGACCTGCCTGGGCTCTTGACTAATGCTCCAGAAGGACTATATTTTATGTATCAAACCACCTCATTTACAAATGACAATGTTGTGGGTAATCACAGATGCAAAGTCAGTCCCAAATTTTCTAGGCCCCAAAGTTATGCTTTGTGACATCTACATTTCCCAACCCAAAACTGATGGCCACGCCCAATACAGGCAACAGGTTCCCCATCCTGTCTCCCCATTCCCCCAACCCTAGCCTCAGGACTGCCTTCCAGAGAACTGGAGTGCCTTCCCAGTTGTTCCTGCTGCTATTCAGTTTGCTATCATATCTACCTGTGGCACACTTTACTGGAGCGTATGGCCGGATTCTGGTTTGCTTTCCTTTCTGGCCTTGACTGAGTCTTTGTTTTGGGTCAAAGACTCAGACTTGCTCTACTGCGTCAACTCCTGTAGACCTCACCTACATGAAGCGGTGGCCCAGGCATCTTCTGTTGGACCTGCAGAGCCATCCCGCCCTGTGTCTGGGGAGGCTGACCCTTACGGACAGATCAACGAGGTACTGGACATTCTCTGGCTTCTGGCAGATTTCAGCCAACAGGGAAACAGGAGGAAATGGGGAAGGACAAAGGGTTTATGGAATAAAATGACCAAAGAATCTGAAAAAAAAAGTAATCTTATCATTTCAGTAACTGTGTTTTTAAAGATGTGTGTTTCAGCACTTTTTCCTTGCCAACTTAGGGGAAACTGGGTACGGTTTGCATATCAAATCCGTGTGCTGACTGATTCTGGCATTGTACTGCTCTATTAAAGTGCAAGGGATAAATGTCACATCACCTCCTGGGATCTGTATAATGCCCTGAAAGCTGAGAATGAGTAAGCAGCTTTGGGAAAGATTGAGGGGAGAAAGGACAATAAAGGGGAACAGAAAACACATTCCTTAGAAAGTTTATTTACCAGGGAGCAAAAGTCTGGGGGCTGGGAGGTGAGGAAGAAGAGCTAAGCACTCCCCAGAGCATGAGCTGTTGGCAGCATCATCCACGGTGAGTGGAAGAGCGTAGAAAGTTCTGTGCACAGTTCAAAGCTGTAATTCATGCTGCTAACACCTGGATCTATCTACAACGGACTATTTACTTTAGTCAAATGGACCCCACTTCCAGGAAGTCTGGGGGATGGGTGCAGGAGCCCTGAGACTCCTCATGTAGGGTGACATGCAACTGAAAGAAATTTGGACAAAACCATATAAAACTTAGCTCCTGATAAAGGTGGCATTGAGGGCCTCCTAGGAGGAGAAGAAGCACAAGCAGGGGCAGCTTCCAATAGCTGGGAGTGCTGGGTTAGGAGAAAGAGCAGCTCAAATTTAGTTCTATTGAGTAATGAATGTCACACCACAGCCCAGGGGGTGCAGACACCCTATCTGCAGGCCTATTAGCTCCAGGCATTGAGCTACCATCTGCAAGACCTTGTGAGAGTTTCCAATGAGACTTCAGACATTAGCCTCTAGACTTTACTTTCCTGCATCTTAGGCTCTTCCTCCTCCCTCCCTTCCTTCCTCTCAAACTCTAAGCAGAAAGCACTGGTGAATCTGTACCAGGTCTAACAATTATACCTTGAGATATCATGGAGCCTCCATCCCACTGGTGTTGGTCTCCCACCACACATCCAGCTGCCCTTCGGCCTGTTTCTTCTCTCTTAATCCATCTCTGAGCCTTGGTGGGAATGAGTCTTAGCAGGTGGCCAGAAGACCGGGGTCTGGCAGTAGGCTTTGGTGGGATTAGGTCCCAGCACCCCCCATGCTATCTGGGTTTAGTCATGTGCTTCTGGGCTGGGTCCTCCCACAGCCTCCAGGAGGTTTTCCTAACATGCCGGGTGTGAGGGGGCTCTGTCCTCTCCCCACCCACATCCGCCCATTTTCCAGGCACAGTTTTATTTAGGATCTGCCGCGTGCATCTCCCACTAAGCTGGCCTTCCAAGTCTTTGTGGACTGTGCCTTTTGGCTGTGGTCAGCATGGTCTTATTCCAGCCTCATTCTGCTGCTGTCCATTCCAAAGAGTAGACATTTAAACCCACAGTTAAGAGTCTGGAGCAATTATTCAAATTGCTCAATTTGGTGCTGGACAAATTAAAAATTCTGATCATTCAGGGATTACACTTTCTCCAACCCAAATGTCAGATATGAAAGGTGCAAAATTGGATCAAATCTTTCAAGTAATTAATATCATGTTTTAAGTTGAATGGCACACCATGTCATGCTTAGCCAACACACCATATGTTAAAATAAGCAGATTCTCTTTGGAACATCTCTCAGTCCCTGAAAGCCCAAGGGTATTGGGAGGTTGTTGGAGGAGGTCATGACAGCTGCAGGAATTCTTCCTTCCTCATTACTCCAGCCCAGGGAAGTACAGGCCCCTTTGTACTTTAAAGTTGGGTCAGAGCAGAGGACATGAAAATCACAGAATGAAATGGTGGAAGGAAGCTCAAGAGCTGCCTGGTCCAATCTAGAAATTTCTAGACTTTTCTCTAACACCCCTAACAGTGGCAGGGAGCTGACATCTCACAAAGTGACTGGCTGCATGTGAAATAGCCCCACTGGAGAATTCTCCCTCCTGGGAGCTGCGGTCTGTCCTGGGATGTCCCAATCTTGGTGTCCTTGGACCCACACAGATCTGGACACCTTGCCAGCCTACATGGCCACCTGGCAGGTACTGGAAGACAGCCATTCCCTTGGCCTGGACTGGCTTTCTCCTGTCTGATTCCGTGTGCTCTTCTAACCCGGTGGCATTCCTCAAGGCCCCAGCAGGGCTCAGGGCACATAGCTCTGTGACAGTCACAGACGGGCTCAGGTTGTCCCTTATCTGCCATGTGCCTGTCTCCTCCAGCAGACAGTAAGCAAATCTGTCTCTGCAACCCCGTCCTACTGCCTTACACCCCAAGGAGCTCAATAAGTGGTTGGTGAAGGTTACATGTCAATCCCACATCCTCCATTCTCCAGACTAGATCTCCTAAAGCTGCTACATAAATGACAGTTTTCAGGAGAGGATGCTGAGATGCAAAGCAGAGAGCAGAAACAAAGTGTCCTCCACCTGGCCTGAAGCTGGAGAAGTGATGCATGTGGGACATTTCTCAGCTTCTTCCACCCACCATACTCCCCCTTCTATCCTAGGGCCTTTGCAAATATGATGGCACAGACACTGGCATGTCCTACCTTGACTGGAACCAGGAAGTTGCAATGATCTGAAATGCAGTACTTGTGTACCCCAATTGCACTACTTATAACATCTCCCTATCATGGAGTTAGAGGTGAGTCAACTGTCAAGCGGTGAGGGAGGGCCATAGGACCATGAACAAAGCTGAGATTTGGCCAGGCCATCCTTGGGTCCAAGTCTACAGCTAAAGAGACAGTCCACTGGTGGTATTTAGCCAGCCATAGGATCAGCTCACCCCACACTAGGGAAGGGAGCGACCAATGCCTCTCTGAAAGTCCTTGGAAAGCAGCCAATTTTCCAAGTCTGAAATCCAATTGAAATTCATTCAATGAAATCCTATCAGTAAGCTTGGGAATTCCAACAAAATCAGTCTCTGCTGAAAGAAACAGGATAGTGCTGGATTGATGAAAGAAAAGAGTAGGGTGATGGCTGGTGCCTGAAGCAGGAGAAAGGAAAGGAGGTGAGAAATGGCCATCACGTGGCCATTTGACTAGCCAGCAGGAAGAGCGATACTGCTTGACCATATCTAGAGCCTACTCCTCAGGCTTTATGAAAATATCAGAGGCCATCCAAACCCCTTCTGGTTTCAATTTGGTTTCCCACAGAGCATTTCCTCTAGGGGAGAATATGTTTGCTGACATGCAGATTGGATTACCTTCTAGGGCACAGATCTCATTAGAATTTATTACATTGACATACCATTTTTGGAAGAAAAAACCTCATTCTTGAGTCTGGCTTGTGTGAAGCAACTCACCAGGATTACCTGGGCACTATAAATAAACAGATCTAATTTAGTTTCTAAATTTCTAAAGTCAAGGGTCAGACTCTGGGCCATTGGTGACCTGACCAAGCCCAGTACTTCACACTTTGCAAAGCTTTCGGATATAAAAAGACCATTGCTGTGTGTTGGCAATACCAGTCAATTATCCTTGTTAGTGTCAATTTCCCACACTGAGGACAGACTGGAGTATTACAATGCTCCAGGCAGAGTTGTTTCACTGGAGCTCAGCAATTACATGTCATTCTCTTCTTCTGGAACTTAATTTCATGCTTTCTCCCTGGAACACAGTATTCCATAAAGAATCAGCTGCCAACTGTTCAAAGTGATGGGGATTGCCTTGGCAAGGATTGTCCTTTGTCTCAAAAAATGGATGCAATATGCAGATTAGGCATGCATAGCTCCGCTCTTACAGAGTTAATTAAAGCTGTATTCATTGGCAAAATCAACATGGATACGACCTAGTTTTAAATACTGAACAAGTAGGAGGCCAACAAAACAGTAAGGAAATCACCACAGTCTTCTGCCTAGACTTTCTCCTAGGCAGGGAGGTTGGAGGTCAGAGGTCACAGCCTGGTAAGTGGCCCTTCTACCCTTGACCAAGCCCACTGGAGCTGTGATATCTTTGACCTGCCTGCTTCTCTAGGGACTGGGAATCTCCTTACGATCTTTCTTAGTTTTTACCAGCAAGAATTCACAGAATTTCTTCCCACTATTGTGTACCCTTAAACATAATTCAGGCAAATGATCATTAAATAATCTCCTTGAAGTTATGCAAAGAAAGGCAGACTCCGTATTATCATAAAATTGAGTTTCATGAATGAGATGCTGATTCTCACCTTCTGTGGGGAAATTTATTTCCTTGGAATTTGAGCCATCTTTTCTGAGCCAGCCTCCAGTCTTAACTGGACACCAACCCACTCATCAGGGTGTTAAACCAATTTTAATTCTTCCCAGAAGCTTATGTCATGCAGGTAAAACTGGATTTTTTTTCCAAATGCTAAACCCAAAAGAATACAGCTGGCAGGATAATGACCCATCAAATGCATTGTAAAACAGAGCATCTTTGAGGGGAAAAATATATTTCTCCTTCGAAATAATGGATTATATGGAAATGACCGTGAAGCTCAAAAGAGAGCTAAGTCATCCAAATCTTCACCAAGAAAAAGAGTGACATTCATGGGGCATGAAAAAAGGAGAGAATTTGGAGCTATGGCCTTTTACAGTCACAGTGATTGTGGTCTGACATCTCGGCGAGTTGGGTTTATCCGATGCAAATGACAATGCCGCACTCCAACAGACATCAGAGGCTGACCTTTTCTTTACAGTTGATGTGCGTGACATGGGGCTCTGTGAGAATCCCTGTGGGGTAGCTGAGGCCCCTGGTGTGCTGCCTGTGACTCACGTCTTCCAACGATGGGTGGGATTTGAGAGACCAGACACTGTGGGTCAGAGGGGAGCAGCAACTGTCTGAGACTGACATTCACAGGTTCTACCTCCAAACATTAGTTTAAGATGGTGCCATCAACAACAATCCAGGTCGTAGAAGGTTATAGAATATCTTCATCAGCCCTCCAATGTGACATAGGCAGCTTTGCTCCCATGCTTGCCCAGCCCTGGCTTGAGATGCTCTCCTCTCTCTTCTGTGCTTTTGCTGTGTCTGATAAAATGCTTGGCCTTACCCAAAGAGAAGGGCTGGACTCTGATCTTGGCTTCTGGACCCTTGGAATGTGGTGCCTGATACCTGTGTCTTTGTTGGTTCGAGGACCTTGAGTCATACTGGAGAGTGTACAGTGTGATTTAGGATGAGGGATGGCCACACCTTAGCTTGGGGTGGAAGCTGAACACTAAAGCAAGATCAGCAATGTGATCAGGTACGAGCTTTGGTATCAGCTAACTTGGAAACTAAGATTATTGATGTGAATAATTGATTGACCAATCAATCACCAATCATGCCAATGTAGTAAAGCCTCAATAAAAATTCAGGATGCCGAAGCTCAGATGAGCTTCCCTGGTTGGTAATACTCCATGTGTACTGTTACACTTCGATGCTGGGAGTGTCGTGTGTCCTAAATCCATGGGGAGAGGACAATGGAAGTTATGCTTGGTATATCCCCAGACTGTACCCAACACACTCCTTACCAGATTTTACTCTGACTTTGTTCCCTATAATAAACTGTATGTGAGTATAACAGTTTTCAGTGAGATCAGTAAGTCCTTTTAGCAAATGATGCAACCTGAGAGTGGTTCTTGGAACCCCCTGAACTTGCAGTTGGTATCAGAAGTGAAGGTGGAGACTGTACCCTCTACACTTTAGTTGGCCCTGAAACTTTTGTCCAAGTACTTCATACCACAAGATTCCCACCCTCAGTGACTCCTGTAGCCAGACATAGCCTCTTGGCAGGTGATCTAATCTACTTATGGATACATCCCGTTTTGCAATATAGTTCATTAGTACTGTGATAAGAGGCTTGTGCTTTGTTCATCTTTATATCTTTAGCACCCAGCACAGTGCCTAGAATACAGAAGACACTCAATAAATGTTGGTTCCTGACCTTAATCATGGTAAATTTCAGGCTGCTGGTTCACTCAGCATAGCCATATTACATAACATGCAGCCTCTGTCTATGCCTCTGTCTATGCCTCATAGCTATCTGAACATCTTGAGGGTTACAACTGAGATGTCCCAAAGTCCATTCATCCTCTGCTGGAGACTCTCAGAGCTCTGGAAGGCTCCAAGGAAAAGAGAAGCTGGGGCTGCCATTTTGAAGTCTGACATGGTCATGAAATGAACTTCAGACTAATCTCTGGATCCAAACTGGTGATGATTAGAAAACAATTCATTTTAAGGTTATGATATTTAGGCAGTCCAGATGGAGATACCTGAAAATGTCTTTTCAAAGATAAAGCTGGAGGTGTTCGCTGATGGGATGCTGGGGAGAGCTAGAAATGCTGAGCTGGTCCAGATAAGAGTCAAACCTAATATGAAAAATTCCTAATCTCAAACAATACCCACTGAAGAAAGAAGCCCAAGAAGGCACAGAACCATTAATAGACTCTTCTTAAACAGCAGTTAATTTGACTTTATCAGTCTCCTTGTAATAGCCACATCCCATCCATCCTAGAACCAGGTACCAAAAGAAAGCATGTACAGGATTTGAAAGTTATCAAAAAGTAGAGGCCATCCATCCAGTAGTGCCAAATCCATACATCTTGTTAACTCGTTTACTGGTCACTGTGTTAGCTCTAAAAGACATTTTATTGTGTGCGATGAGGCCTGGAATCCCAGGAAATGTCTGTTTCCGAATGGGGGGAGCCTGGTAATAAGCAGAACACCAACACTACTCAGCTGTGCTCCCTCAGGGACTTACAGATGCACCTGTATTATTTAGGGGAGCTTTGGGTAGGGGCTTAAGAGCGTTGCAGCTCAAGACAGAATCCTTTTGCAATACGTAGACGACATCCTGATTGCTAGAAAATCAAAGGCAGGATCGGACCTCAGTACCATTTTAACTTTAAATTTCCTTGCAGACGGGGAGTATAAGCTATCTGAGAAAAAGGTTCAGGTCTTGCAACCTACTATTAAATATTTAGGGTTTGAACTGTCAAAAGAGCAGAGAACCGTACTTTTAGACACAATAGGAGCCTTAGCCAGAGTAGCTAAGACAACCACCTGAAGCCAGCTGCTAAGTTCCTAGGAATAGCATGATTATGCCACATTTGGATGCTAGGTTTTGGACTTCTAGCTAAATATTTGTATGACGCTTTAAAAAGTGGAGATCAAGAACGACTGAACAGAAATGCAAAAAAAAAAAGCAATCTATAAAATAAAAGACAGACTTTTTCCCATCAGACCTAGGTCTCCCAGACGTTAAAAAAAAAAACCCACAACTTTTAAACTTTTTTATCCATGAATAACAAGGAATTAGCTTAGGAGTATTAACCTAGAACCTTAGTGGCATCCAGAGACCAGTTGCTTATTTCTCCAAACAGCTAGATGCTGTAGTACTAGGGGGACCAGTTTGTCTCCAGGAAGGAGCAGCCACTTGTGACTTACTGCAAGAAACAGAGTTTTCTTTAGGACAACTTGCAGCTGTGTACACTCCTTAACGTGTTGCAACTCCTAAGGCAAAAAGGGGGATATTCTTACATTTGGAAGGCAAATACCAAACACCCTACTAGACAATCACAATGTGAAATTAAAAGTGGTTTCTTCTCTAAATCCCACTACATTATCTCCCAACCATTAAGGAGAATCAGAGCATGACTGTTTACAAATACTTGAAGATGCTTATTCTAGTTGGATCAATTGATCTGACTGATTACAGATCAATCTCTAGAAAACCCAGATCTGGAGATTTTCACCAATGGAAACAGCTTCTTGGAACAATGACAAGGATGAGCTAGGAATGCTATAGCAATCCTACAAGAAGTACATGAAGTCAAGGACATTTTCCCAGGTACTTCTGCTCAACAAGCAGAATGCATAGCCCTCACCAGGGCCTGACACTTAGGAAAAGATAAAAATGTGAACATATATACAGATTCCAGGTATGCATTTTGAGTGGTCCATGCTCATGGGACTATTTGGAAGGAAAGAGGTTCTGTTATTATCAGCAAAAAGGAGATAAAACAAGACATAATTCCAGCCCTGCTAGATGCTATCAGACTGCCATAAGAAATTGCAATCATCCATTGCCCTTGACATCAAAAGAATAATAACTTAATAGCAATAGAGAACAATTTAGCAGATCAGATAGCAAAAAGGCGGCCAAGTTCCAGACACTCAAGTCAATGCAACCCTGATACCAAGCATTGCCATTAAAACAATCTATACCAAAATATTCTTCAAATGACATATCAAGAGCTGAGGAATGGGGATTTCCTCCCAACCCATTACATCCTCCCTATCTGTAATATAATCCAGAGACACAAGGAAACCAATCAAAACCAGTACAGAAGGCTGGGTTTATAATAAAGAAGAAGTAGTACTAATCCCAGATAATTGAATTGAAAGAATTGTCACCCATCTTCAACAAGGCACTTGCTATGGGAAAGATGCCATGTACCAACAGTAATGAAAATACACTGCAGGTCTCAATATGAGAAAAAACACACAAAGCGTGACCCAAGCATATTTTGTTTGTTCAAGGACAATCCCAAGACAGGCCTTTACTGCCTAGAAAGGGGGTTCAGGCATGTGGAATCACATCAGGGAAAGACTGGCAAATAGACATTACTGTCATGTCAAAAGCCCAAGCAAATTACAAATGTCTACTTGTGTTTGTGGATACTTTCCCAAGATGGGTTGAAGCTTTCCCTTTCAGAACAGAGAGAGCATCTGAAGTAACTAAAGCTTTGCTAAAGGAAATTATTCCCTGGTTTGGGGTGCTGCTTTCCACTCAAAGTGATAATGGAAGAGCCTTTATTCCTAAAGTAACTCAAGATGTGTCCAGCATCTTAGGAATTTCTTGGAAACTACATGCATCCTGGAGACCACAATCCACAGGAAAGACTTAAAAGATGACTCATACCTTAAAGAAAACTCTAGCCAAAATTTTCTAGGAGACTAATATAACCTGGGATAGAGCTCTGCTAGTTGTCCTGCTTAGATCAGAATAGCCCCAAGAAGCAAGCTTGGTTTGAGCTCCTATGAAATAACGTTTGGAAGACGCTTCCTTAAAACTAATAGGACACTGAACATATAATCACTGAGTCAGAAACTACAAAGCATCTTCAATCCCTAGGAGGCAACCTCTATAATAAGCCAATAAGCCTCAGACAGGCTTCTATTGCCCACCAATGTTCCCCTGCATTGTGTTAACCCAGATGTTTCTTAGAAACTGGAAAATGCAGCACCCAGAGAGCCAATTAAAGACCCAATGGGGTGGGGGGAACTTGTCAATTCTCATTTGTTACTCACTTTCCTGTTAAGTTACAGGGCATTTAACCTTGGGTCCATCTTTCAAGAGCAAAGCTCATCATCTTCTAAGGAGGTAACTGTCTACCTTCATGAAGGAAGGCTGAGGCTTCATGTCTCTCAACACTGAAGCAAAACTGCCATCCTAATCAAGATTATCCAGGCCCGAGTCACACCTGTGAACCCATCACAGATTCCAAACTGCTTTTCAGGAAGAAATAGCAAGATAAGTCATATTTAATGTAGATTGTACTGCTTGGCCATGTATTCTCTTTCTTACTGGCTGGATCTTTTAATAATATTTTATCAGCTAGTGTCTGTATGTGTCTTACCTAAAGGTTGGAATCTTTTTTTTATGTGCAGTGAATAATTCATAGTACTCAGTGTCTTCAAATTAAGTGCCTAAAATTGTAGCCATCAACTTAAAGAATGTGCTTTTAGTTTAGATAATAAAAATGACTGTCATTATTTTTTCACTCTTACTCTTATCCACTTGTAACCTCCCTTGTCTCATGGAAAAGTGGAAGGAAAACTTCACTGTCAAATTATTCCAAACCTCAGCCTAGTGAGGACAACTGAAAGATTGCTGGGTATATCACCCAAATCCTTATACGAAATCCTCTTCCTGCATCATTATACCAGCACTCACTTTCCTCCAGGTTCCAAACTTAATCCCTCTAAAGAGTCATCAGAATCTTAAATTTGGGTTTCTTATAGATGGAGAACTGCTCACCTGTAGCCCCTTCTATCTTACCCCCATCATAACCAATCTCTGGAAAGGGGTGGAGGATATAGAACCTATGCTGGTTTGAAACTGTTATGTATTCCAGAAAAGGTGGGGCCTTTTGATTAGGAAGTTTCCATGAAGATGTGACCCTACCTATTCGAGGTGGGTCTTAATCCTCTTACTGCAGTCCTTTAAGACAGAGACATTTTGAAGAAAGCACAGAAGCTTGGAGACAGAAAATACCCTGGGAAAGGCTACACTAAGAGATGAAATCCAGAGCGTGCCCTGGAGAAGCTGAGAGAGGACCCGCAGATGCTTCAAGAGAGAAATGCCCCAGATAAGACCCAGAGGACACAGAGAGAAACCCACTGGAATCAGAAGGGATAAAGAACAAACCAGGGGCAAGGACCAGCAGATACCAGCCATGTGCCTTCCCAGCAGACAGAGATGTTCCTGAAGCCAATAGCCTTTCTTCAGAGTCCAGGAATCATCTTGCTGATGTCTTAATTTGGACATTTTCACGGTCTTGGAACTGTAAATTTGTAACTTAATAAATCCCCTTTGTAAAAGCCAAATCCATTTCTAGAATATTGCATTCCAGCAGCTTTAGCAGATCAAAACTTAGAAACCCTACTCCTAAGTTCCTCCCAGCTGCCCCACATTCTTATAAGGTCACAGAGCCAGCATATTTTGGGTCTTTGTGGACAACTATAATCAAACTACATGCAATTATACAATGAATGGGGTCCCTAATGATACATCAATCTGCCAGGACTTCATGAAGGGAACCATAAAAACAGAGGAAGAAGTTTACACCTATTATATCTTCCAAAGTTCTGATAATGACCAACCCTGGAATTAGCATGTTTAAAAAACCAAGAAACTGAAACAAATGAAAGAAAACCTGCAAAAACCCCTAGTGCTGTTATGAAAGTATCATGTGCCCCAGAAAAGCCATGTTTTAATCTTGATCCAATCTTGTGGAGGCAGTTGTTTCTTTCAATCTTAATTCAACACTGTAGATTGGTAACTTCTTTTTTTTTTTTTAATTTGCATATGGGTAGGAGGCACCAGGGATCGAACTCCAGACCTCCAGCATGGCAGGTCGGAGCTCTGCCTGCTAAGCCACGGCAGCCGCCCTAGATTGGTAACTTCTGATTAGATTATATCTACAGAGATGTGACGTGCCCAATTGTGGGTGTGCCTTTTGATTAGATGGAGATGTAACTCTACCCATTCCAAGTGGGTCTTTTCTTTTTTTTTTTTTTACTTGGGCAGGCACCGGGAATCGAACCCGGGTCCTCGGGCATGGCAGGAAAGCATTCTTGCCTGCTGAGCCACCGTGGCCTACCCTTAAGTGGGTCTTGATTAGTTTACTGGAATCCTTTAAAAGGGAAACATTTTGGAAAGAGTCAGAAATGACAGAAACCTCAGAACCAATAGAGAAAGAGCCTACAGAAACTATAGAGCTGATAGTGAGTGAGAGCTGACACAGATGCTTGGAACCCAGCAGACGTCACCATGAGATGTTAAGCAAGCCAGAAGCTGGAGAGAGCCAAAGAAGTCAAGAGATGAAAGTCAGCCCCGGAGAAGCAAAATAAGGAACCCCTACAGGAACAGGGGCTAAAAACAATGGAACCCAGGAGTAAGGGACCAGCAGATGCCAGCCACATGACTACCCAGCTGACAGAGTAGACCCATTGGTCTAACCCATTGACTGTCCTTGAGTTAGGGTATCTTTCCCAACTAAATGCCTTAGTTGGACATTTTTATGGGCTTAGAAATGTAAACTTGTAACTTATTAGATTCCACCTTGTAAAAGCTGTTCCAGTTTTGATATCTTGCATTCCAGCAGCTTACTTACTAAAACACCCCTCCTGCAAGTTACACTTCTCATATAGAACTTTATGAAGTAGGCACTTATCTGCTCTCTGTCATGACCTTAACAAAACCCCAGAGAGCTCTAAAGTATTTCATCATATATGGGCTCCACAGAAAACTTCTTGGAAATCCTCTGTGGCTCAAAGGGATATATATTTATCTGTGGGAGCCCCATAGGCATTTACCTTTTAAAGACCTTGAAGAAGGTATCTTTGATACTCAAGTTATGATGTTCCAAATGTTTAAACAATGCTTGTATAAGAGGCCAATGCACTGTAGACTATCTAAAGTCTGATTTTTCTACATGCCAATCTAGTGATCATAATAAATGGGCACTAGGTATGATTATAGCTGGATTAGGATTAGCAATAGGGCTGGTATCCATGGGGTGGGTTGGCTCATTATAAAGCAGCTCTGTACAACTTGATGGCTAAGGCAGAAGAACTTGTTAACTTTACTGTCGTAGCCCTTGAAACCATTCAAATCTCCACTGACACTCTAGCCAATGGAGTCAAGGACAAGCCAATGGCAATGGACCCATCTGCTAGCAGAATAAGGAGGAGTACGTAAACAGTAAACACCTCTTGTACTTGGATAAATACCTCAATCCAAACTGAATCAAATATACAAAAGCTGTATCAACAAGAATTTGGTTGCATAATATGAATAACTCATCTGCATAAACCTTTCAGGAGTCCATTAGAAGCTACTTACCCAAGCTATCTTCTGCCAATTCTGAGTCCAGTAATAATCATCATAATAATCCTTATATTCAGACTGGTAATACTTAAACTATTAGTTTCCTTTGTTTCCAGAAGACTACACACCATGAAACTATTCTTCTCAGCAGCATCAACCAGAAATCAAGAGTGTGGGCCTATACTAAAACCAGACATCCCCCCAGAGAATATCTTCAGCTTCAAGTCAAGAGGTTTCATTCTTAAAACCCCAATGAACTTCCCTTGCCAGCAGGAAGTAGTTACAGCACTTGTTGCCCCTAATTCCTCAAGACTGAGGAATGAAATAACAAAAGGGGGGACTGACAGTGCCACCTAATAACCCACTTTTCCACTAAAGCAGCCCCTCCCTGACTGGTTTACCGAAGTTTCCATTTCCTTTTTTTGGGCTTCTACCTCTTCATGTTTATTCATAAGTAGCTTGCTTCACCACAAGATAAGTTAGTTTCCTCTCCCTTGGCAATATCTGTGAAAGCCAGCCTTGGCCAGTTCTAGCCACAAGGGCACATGCTGGCAGAAAAAGCCATGACCTCCATTCTGCCTAATAATAGTAAAAAACACTCACCGATCATGTTAGGTTTCCGTGTTTAAACATGTAACATATGAAGTAGCGTGATTTGGGAATGCGTGTGCTCCACCTAAGCCTACCCCTTAACCTACTTTGCTAAACCACTCCCCTAGACCCACCTATCCCAACTGCATAAAGGTCCCAAATATTTTCAGCTCAGGGAGACACAGCTAAGGCTTATGTCCTGTCTCCTTGCTGGTCGATCTCACAATCAACTCTTTTCTTGAGATCCTGGCATCACAGCATTGACTTCTGTGCACACTGAGCAATGAGCCCACTTGGGCCATGTCAGGAGTCACTGTGCTTTGAAAGTGGAAGCTCTATAAAGCCAATGTATTGTTTTATGGCTCAGCTGGGCTATCTCCATAAGTGGTTGCCCTACAGGCATATCATCATAATGGATAACATCTCTTGTAATTATGGCAAGAGTCTATAGGAGCTAGCACCCAATTCCACCCTAAACTTTCAAAGCTGCTCATGACATGTGTGCTGTAGGGAGACCATTTCTTCCAAGGAAATGAGACACAGTCAACTCATAGGAGGGATGTTTCCAGCATTCCTGAGAGGAGGAGGGTGCCGCCTACTTTTAGACTTTCTCCAATCACCAGGTGCTCCATCCGCTGGAAACAGCCCCTTCTTTGGGCATGGCCAGGAGGGGAAATTCACTTCCTATCAATTAAATAAACTGGTTGGCCTAATCCAACCCTAAAATGATGTTTCTCAATCAGCTTTGGAAGTATAAATATAAAAAGAAGTTGTAATTTAAAAGGATAACTTTATAGTAGACTTAAGCCAAACAAAATGACAAAAAATGAAACTGAGCCTCCTGAAATAACTGCAACAAGCCTATGGCTTGTGGCTGCATTTCCCGGGGCCTGAAGATCAGTGCCCAGAAGGGAACGAGGCTGAATTTCTGTTTTCACTACATTTTTTTCTTATTGTAATTTCATTTAGAGGCATCCTAATATTTCCTTAGTAGTTTGTACCCTCCTCCCGAGAGCAAGGTGGCAAAGCAACACTTACAAGATATAGGCGACCACCCCAATGGACCAGCAGTCAACGGCTTTGCTGTAAGGTTTCTGGGCAAGGACTTCAGGAGCTGCAGGTGACAAAGGAGAGATACAAACCTGATGATTTGAGTGCATAAGACATATGAGAATTTTTAGTCCCCCCCCCCCTTTTCTTTTTCTGTCAGCTATTTGGCAGAACATTTTGTGAATCTAAAAACTGAGCAGAGATATGACCTGCTTTGTCATTTTTCTAACTAGAAAAAATGAGGGTATTTTGTGTTCATGTGTGCGTGAAACTGGAGATTATCCATCAAAATCAATCAAATCAAATCAATCAATGGAGATTTAATAAGTGCCTTTTATATGCCAGTGCTGTGTAAGCAACCAATCCAGACTGGAAGGAGATGGAGAAAGGTTGTGTCCCCTTTGTGAATTCACTTCCACTCAACTCAAGGAACCATTTCTGGCTCCTGGGGAGGGCCTTGATGGTGCTTTGGGGTTGGGAAGGCGGAGCCCCTGCAGCTGCCCCCCAGCTTACAATCCAGGAGCACTTAGACCTGTAGCCTGGCCTTTGGGACTCTGCACTGGGCCTCTCTTGGCTCATTATCCAAGGTTTTGGATGGGTCTATATCATCACTTCATTTTCTCACCTGTGAAACCAGAAAAATGCTACTGAATCTCACCTCCTCGTTATACGTGGGATTGTGTTCTAGGACCTTTGGCTGCATTTCCTCGCATGATAATCACAATCATCGCCTTCATGACGCTCATGTGTCAGGCGAGGGAACAAGCACTTAAGGGCCCAGTGACTGGCTCAAGGTTCTGGGAAGTGGCAGCGTCAGGCTCCAGGACTGGCAGGCTGCCCCATACCCCTTCCTCTCAAGGGGACCCTGTCCATGTTAAGTGGTGGCCATGGAACTAGGCCTCTTGCTGGCCATTCTAAAACCTTCCTGATGTAACCTTGACTAATAGAAACACTGACGATTATCTGGATCCACAGCCTATAGATGAAGTAAATGTGCTCAGAGAAGTTGTGCACTTTGTCCAATTTCCCAGAGGTAAATACAGAAGCGTTGGGATCTAAACCCAGGCCAATCTGACCTTTGCCCCTGCTCTTTCCAGAATATACTGGTTGTTAAGGTGAGAGTTGTTTCAGTCTGTAAAAAAAGTCCCTTTGGGGTGGCTGCCGTGGCTCAGCAGGCAGAGCTCTGACCTGCCGTGCTGGAGGTCTGGAGTTCGATCCCTGGTGCCTCCTGCCCATATGCAAATTAAAAAAAAAAAAAAAAAGTCCCTTTGCAGAAAATGGGACAGAGAAATCCTCTCTTTCATTCTGTTGAAGATACAGAAAGAAAAGGATTCAAATGATTGTTGATTGATTCCAGTTAAGACAGTGAGAAATAAAACCCACAGATAATCCTCAAATCTCATTTTAGATTTCAGTCTCTAATTCCTCCAAATGTATGAGACATTTTTCCAAACAAGTGCAAAATAAATAAATGTGTACCTCCTGTCTTTGCTTTGTTCATCCTCAATGGAGATAGCAAAGGAGAAACAGACTGTAAAGCAGAGAGCTTGCACAATGGAGAATGCTTTGGGATAACTGTGAGCTGGCTGCACAGATACTTCCTTTTCCCCATAACTACTAAGAGCATTATTCTCAGACTCTTCTATTATGGCAACTGGCAAAAGGGCATTTACCACAGCAAATGTCCTCCGGATTCAAGAGGTTATTCTCTGTGGCCATCCAGGCACAGATGGTGGGAGGTGACATGTTTGCCAGGAGTTTGTTGTCAAGCCCCACATGCCAGCCTCATGGCCCAGTAGAAAGGTTAAAAGAGGCAGAGAAAGCTCATGGAACATCACCTGACCAGCTTCCCTCCAAGAGAGCCTGGGCTGGTGGGGGGCTCGTGTCGTGACAGGCTGCAGCACTCCTTGGGGATGACAAGCCTGGCTTGGCCCAGCCATGCCACAAACTCCAGTGACAAATGGAAAAGAGAGACAGGGAGCTCAGGGTTGATCGAGAGCATCAACTCATGTCACATGCCAGGCAGGTGCCACCCGGGGATAAACACTGGGAAAGGAGTACAGAGAAGGAAGCTGTCGGCACCTCTGACAAGCAACTTCCAGAGTTTATGGACACAATTGAGCCAATCCACTGGGTTGAGATATGAGAGGGGCCCTGGAAGCAGGTCTTACTTCCAGGAAGAGCTTATGCCCTGTGTTCTCTTGAGTTCTCCATCATCACACCTTCCAGTCCCGTGGATGAGGGTGGTGCTGGTGGGGATTCCAACACAGAACTACATCCCTTCTCCTCCTCTCCCTCATGAGCAACCAATAGAAAGAGGAATATCCTGACCACCATCCATTGCACAGAAAACAAGAGGGAATAAAGAACAGTTTTCTTCTGGAAATCCACACAGCCAGGGACACATCAAACACTTCCCGTCCATCTGGCCAGTTTGCTACTGTAGGGAATCATGCAAGACATAGCAGAGTCGTGAAAAAAACAAAGGCAGATTTTTATGCAACTTGGAGCTTGGATGCTACTTGAGACACTGAGATTCTTGAAGCCACAGACAATAATTACATAATTTTTTAAGTATGAGATTTTGCTCAACTGGTAAAGCTTATAACATCAAATATATGGCTTGGGGGAAAAAAAAGGATTTCTGGTTTGGATCTGGGAACATGGATGGGAAGGAAAAAGTTCTAAATTACTAACAGGTAAATATACTGGGAGTGGAAGTATGTACTGGTACAAAACACTTCTTGTTTTTTTGTCTTGTTTCTTATCTGGGTTGTAGAACAATCACGTGAATGTTCTTAACCAACTGGAGGCAGTTGAACCTTTTGCTTTCCCAGGAGGTTCTTTTCCTTTCTTTCCTTTTTTCTTATAAAATGTAACCACATGTTACATCTCTTTCTGGAGCATCTGAAACAAAATCTGGTTCAAATTTCTTCTTTAAAAAGAAAAGATGCTCAGAGCTCTTGCATAAACAAATAAAGACAATGGCCGCAGTTGACGGGATTTGTGTGACTGCGAGTATTGTCATCTTGGTCTTCTGTTTCTTGCTTTGGGCAGAGGTCAGGAAGGACCATCCAGGGCAAGGAGCTCCAGCCAATTTGTCTAGATGCTTCGCCTAAGCAAGCTTTTGCCCAGCTCTTCCTCACCAGAGTGAAGGAGAACTATCCTTGATACAGCTCACCTTCTCCCTCCTGCTGACCAACCTAAGCGTCTCAGGCAGCAGTTGTTTTCATTTTAGGGAAAAGAGAAGCCAATCTTCCCCAGGGGAAGGCAAGGAGCCCCACGTGGGTAAAGTGGCCTCTGGGCCTACAAGCAAATGAGGGGTACAGCAAACTAGAACACCCTACAAACTACCATTTTTCTCAAATCTTTTCAGCTGTGGTGGAGCATGCTGGCTGGGGAGAGTCTGACTCAGGTCTTTTTAGGAGCCAGTTTTCACTCTGAGAACCAGCCAAACTTCCAAATTGTCAACCTCATTCCACATGGCACAGATTCTGCTATAATTCAAACAGTCACAGTATCTAATTTACAACTCTCAGGATAGATGTGAGTTCCTGAGCCAAGAAGGTGGGGAGAAAACTCCATCTGAGACTTGGAAAGTAAGCCCCACGATTCTATCTCTTCTTCAGACCAGCCCTGGGGCATGGGTAGAGACCTTTAGTCAAGGAAATATGATGGTCTCTTCTAAATGGACACAGCAGAATTCATGTGTAGTGAGATGGGCTGGTTAGGAGTCTTCGTCACCCTGACACCTTCCACTGGAGGGAGGATCTGTACAGTAATTTAATTGGAGCTCTTGACAGAGAGAACAGTTATTAAAAGGCCCCAGGGAGGAATTCTGTGAAGATGGTAGAATAGTATAGGTTGAGTTCACCCCTGCTCTAAGGAACAGCTAGAGAAGGGACAGGAAGGCAACTTTAAGTGACCTGAGAGGATCTTCTACACCATATAGAGAGGTCCTGGTTGCAAAAGCTGAAGAACTGAGAACAGACAACTGGAGACTGGCCAGCTAGTGTGAACAGCCTAATGTGCCCCTTTCCAAATGGAAGCCTGGAGCCCTCAGGAGTGCACAGACAGAGACAAGGACTAGAAAGTATGCCAAGCCATGTTCCTTGAATGGGCTCCCACATGCACACTGCCCCCACCCTGAGACCTGCAACTCCCACCACATCCCACTCACCTGAACCCCTCACCACTTCCCCACCGTGCTCCAAGAGCCCCCGCCCCAACCCATGCCAATGCATCGCTGCCGCACATTCCCATCCCGTGCGCACACACCTGCCCCAGCCGGTACCATCTCTCCAGAGCAAGCACACAGTCCCACCTCACCCAGACCCTCCTGAGACCTGCACGCCAGCACCCAGCCCCTCAACCCCCACCTCCCCCTCCCTGCCCCCTGCCCACCCGGCCAGCGCATCCAGGATGTGGGTACTCACCTTCATACCCAGGCCACGCCCTCCCCAGCCCATGCAGTTGTGCAACCTTGACCTGACCCCCTAAGTTCTGCACATGTGCACAACAGCATCAGGGCTTTCAAGAACCACACCCATGCATGCATGCACCCATACCATGCCGCCCAGTTCTTGGCAAGTGCTGACCTGCACATCCAGCCCACACTCATCCGCAGCCCATGTAAATGCAACTCTGGCCTGCTGCTCCTGAGCTCAGTGCAAGCACACACCAGGGTCCTGCCCCCTAGACCTGTACATACCAGAGCCCCACCACACAGACCTATGCACATGCACAGCCACACCCTGCCTGCCAGGTGCCCACATATCTGTGCACTGACCCCTTGACCCCTGCACCCCAACCCCCTGCCCTGCATATGTGCACACCCTTTCCCCCCTAAGTCCCCAAGCTCCCTGCTTCCACACCTGGCATGTGCTCACATGTGCATCTGTGCTATATCGCACGCCCTGCACACGTGTGCACTCCTGCCACTCCCCCACCTGTACACCCGTGACAGGGCCCTGCCCACCCAACATTCACCTGCCCCGATCCATGTCCAACAACCCCCACGATCTGTGCTCCACCCCTACACACTTGCACATCTGCATCCCAGGCCCCTTGGACCCCTCTGCCTACACAAGGACACACCCGTGCCCACCCTCCCTCTACCCCAACCTCTGTGCCACCTACCCCACACCCTGATACCAACAACCCCCATGCATCACACGTCTACACATCCAGCCTACCCACCAGCCCCCGTGCATCCACTCAGCGCCCCCATCCACTTCCTGCCATGCCCTACTTCTGTGTCCCCCATGCTGCACCCTGCTTCTGCACTACAAGGCCTGCCTGAGCTGTACCCTGCTCTGCAGCCCCCACACTACACCTCCACGCCCTGCACCCCAGGCTCAAAGGCACCAGCGTAGCGTCCTCGACCAGTGCCTATATCTGTGCTGCAACCCATCATGGCACTGTTGTGCTCCAACATCCTGCTCCACATCCATCCTTCAAATACAAAACTTTAGACAACTTAGGGAAATCAACTTCCAAAGTAACCTTATCAAGATATTTACATACCTCAAAGGCAACAGAAGATCGCTAGGCATATCAAGAAGCAGACAGATATAGCCCTGCCTAATGACCCAATTAAAACACCAGAAGAAACACAGACATTGGAACAACTAATCAAAGATGTTTATATAATTCTACTAGATAAAATCAGTGGATGACTAATGACACAAAGCAGATCAAGAAGACACCAGAAGACAATAAAGAGGAATTTGAAAGAAATAGAAAAATAGCAGATATCACACAGATTAAAGATACTGTAGATTAAATAAAAAATTTACTAGAGATACTCAATAGCAGATTTGAAGAGACAGAAGAAAGAATAAGTGAACTAGAGGACAGGACAACTGATTTCAAACACACAAAAGAGCAAATGGCAAAAACGATGAAAAATTTTGAAATGGATCTCAGGGAAATGATGAGCAAAACAAAGTGCACAAATATAAGGATCATCAGTGTTCTAGATGGAGGAGAGAAGAATAGGGCTAGGAAGATTAGTTGAGAACATAATGGTGCAAAACTTCCTAACCTTTATAAAGGACATAAATATGCAAATCAAAGAAGCCCAATGAACTCCAAATAGAATAAATCCAAGATACACACTAATCAGTCTGTCAAATGTTGAAGAGAAACAGAAAATCCTGAAAGTGTCAAGAGAAAAACAATCTACTACATACAAGAGAAACTATGTAAGACTGAATTCAGACTACTCAATTGGCATTATGGAGGCAAGAAGGCAGTGGTATGATATATTTAAGATTCTGAAAGAGAAAGATTTCCAGCCAAGAATTCTGTACCCAGCCAAACTGTCCTTCAAAACTGAGGAAGAGATTAAAATTTTCAAAGACAAACAAATGCTGAAAGAATTTGTCAACAAGAAACCAGACCTACAAGAAACTGGCTGAAGAAAAAAGATAGGAGAGGGAGGTCTGGAGGAAGGCACAGAATTGAAGAGTACCAATAAGGGTAACTTAAAGTATAAAAAGAGAAAGAGGGAAAAGAATATATAGATCTGACAAACAAAATCCAAAAGATAAGATGGTGGATTCCAGAAATGCCTTTACAGTAATAAATTTGAACGTTAACAGACTAAACTTACCAATTAAATGATACAGATTGGCAGAACGGATGAAGAAATTATAATCCAGCTATATGCTACTTACAAGAGACTCATCTTAGACATAAGGATACACACAGATGAAAGTGAAAGGATAGAAAAAGTTTTCCCATGCAAGTTGTAACCAAAAGAAAGCAGGAATAGCTATACTAATACATAAGACAAAATAGACTTTAAATGTAAAGACATCGTAAGAGAAATAATATATATAAATGATGTAAAGACATCATAAGAGAAAAAGAAGGACACTATATATTAATAAAAGAGACAATTCACCAAGAATAAATAACAATCATAAATGTTTATGCTCCCAATTAAGGCATGCCAAAGTACATGAGACAAACATTGGCAAAACCGAAGGGAGCAATAGATGTTTCAACAATAATGGTAGGAGACTTCAAAACACCACTTTCTTCTATAGATAGAACAATCAGACAGAGGATCAGCAAGGAAATAGAGAATTTAAACTGACAAATTATCAGGTATCATCTGATAAATGAATTAGATCTAACAGACATATATAGGTTGTTACACATCAAAACACCAGGATATACATTCTTCTCTAGTGCTCATGGAACATTCACCAGAATAGATCATATGCTGGAGCACAAAATAGGTCTTTATAAATTTAAAAATATTGAAATTATTCACAGCACTTTCTCCAATCACAATGGAATGAAGCCATCAAAAATCTTCCTACAAAGAAAAGCCTAGGGCCAAATGGCTTCAAATGGCTTCAAGCATTCCAAAAAGAACTAAAACCAGTCCTGCTCAAACATTTCCAAATGGTTGAGGAGAAAGGAACACTACCTAACTCATTTTATGAAGTTAACATCACTTTAATACCAAATCCTGGTAAGAATGCTATAAGAAAGGAAAACTACCTGCAAATCTCCCTAATGAACATAGATGCAAAAATTCTCAACAAAATACAAGCAAATCGAATTAAGCCACATATTAAAAGAAATATACCCCATGACCAAATGGGGTTTATACCAGGAATGCAAGGATAGTTCAAGACAAGAAAATCAATTAATGTAATACAGCACATTAACAAATCAAAAGGGAAAAAATCACCTGATCATTCGATTGATACTGAAAAAGCATTTGACAAAATTCAATATCCTTTTCTGAAAAAAACACTTCAATCAGTAGGAATCAAAGGTAACTTCTTCAATATGATAAAGGGCATATATGAAAAACCCATAGCCAGCATCATACACAATGGAGAGAGACTGAAAGCTTTTCCCCTAAAATCGGGAATTAGACAAAGATGTCCTCTGCCACCATTATTATTCAACATTTTACTAGAAGTCACAGGTAGAGCTATCAGACAGGACAAAGAAATAAAAGGCATCCATATTGGAAAGGAAGAAGTAAAACTTTCATTATTTGCAGGTATAGTATGACATAATCTTATACTTGGAAAATCCTGAGAAATCTACAACAAAGGTACTTAAGTTAATAAGCAAATTCATCAAGCTGGCAGGATACAAAATTAATGTGCAAAAATCAGTAAGGTTTCTATACACAAGCAGTGACCTAACTGAGGAGTCAATTAAGTAAAAAAAAAAAAAAGGCAACTAAAGAATCAAGTATCAAGGAATAAAATTAATTAGGGATGTAAAGAACTTGTATATAGAAAACTACCTAACATTGCTAAAAGAAATTAAAGAAAATCTAAATAGGTGGAAAGACATTTCTTGTTCATGGACAGGAAAGTTATATAAAGTTAAGATGTTAATTCTACTGAAATTGATCTACAGGTTCAACAGGATACCAATCAAAATTCCAACAACCTACTTTGAAGACTTGGAAAAGCTAGTTACCAAATTCATACGGAAGGGAAGGAGAGCCCTAACAGCTAAAGAAGCATCCTAAAAAAAGAACTAATTGGGAAGATTAATACTTTCTGATTTTAAAACTTATTATAAAGCCACAATGGTCAAAACAGCATGGTACTGGCACAAAGATAGAAGCATTGACCAATGGAATTGCATCAAAAGTGCAGAAATAGACCACCAAATCTATGGTCAATTGATCTTAGATAAGGCCCCCAAATCCATTGAACTGGGACAAAAAATAGTTTTTTCAACAAATGGGCATGGGAGAACTGGATATCTATAGCCAAAAGAATGAGAGAGGACCCTTACCTTATACCCTATACAAAAATTAACTCAAAGTGGAACAAACATCTAGATATAAGAACCAGTACTATAAAGCTTGTAGAAGAAAATGTAGGGAAACATCTTTAAGACCTAGTAATAGGAGGTACCTTTCTAAACTTTACACCCAAAACACAAGCAACAAAAGAAAAAATAGATAAATGAGAACGCTTCAAAGTCAAATGCTTTTGTGTCTCAAGAGACTTTATCAAAAAGGTGAAGAGGCAGCCAACTCAGTAAGAGAAAATATTTGGAAATCACACATCAGATAAAGGTTTGATGTCCTGTATACATAAAGAAATCATACAACTCAACAACAACAAAAGAAAGAACTCATTTGGGTTTCAAATGGGCTAAAGAAGCAAATAAACATTTTTCTGAAGAGCAAATACAGATGGCTAAAAAGCACATGAAAAGATGTTCATTTTCATTAGCTGTAAGGGAAATGTAAATCAATACTACAATGAGATACCACATCATACCTATAAGAATGGCTGCTATTCAACAGGAAACTACAAATGTTGGAAAGGATATGGAAAAATTAGGACACTTCTGCACTGCTGGTGGAAATTTATAATGATATAGCCACTATGGAAGACAATTTAGTGTTTCTTAGGAAATTAAATATCGAGTTGCCCTATGACCTGGCAATAGCTCTACTTGGTACATACCCAGAAGAGCTAAAAGCAGTGACACAAACAGACAATTGCACACCAATGTTCAAAGCAGCATTATTCACAACGGCCAAAAGATGAAACAATCCAACTTCCCATCAATGGATGAGTGGATTAACAAAATGTGGTATATACATACAATGGAATATTATGCAGCAGTAAGACAAAATGACATCCTAAAGCACATGACAAGACAGATGAGCCTTGAAGAGATAATGCTGAGTGAAATAAGCCAGACACAAAAGGATAGATACTGTATGACTCCACTTTTATGACCATGGTAAAGGTATAATCAGTGGTGTATAATACAGAATATAGGGGACTTAGAGATACATAGAAGCTAGAGATGGGTGAATAGTTAGCTAATGAAGTTGAACTCAAAAGTAAGAGCATAGATAGAAGTGAAGTGGTTCTTTAGTGGGTCTATAAATAATATTACCATGTTGAAATTGAACATGATTGAAAGGAGTTGTATAGACCTATGTGTCCCACTGATTAACACTAGAAATATAAATGAGTAGTAAGAACTACTTCAAAGGTATGAATCTCTTGCAAAGAGTGTGTAAGTTCAGGGTATAAGGGAAAAGCTGCCATTGCATGCTATGGGCTATTTAACAGGAAAACATCAGCAGTACCACAGTAACTCCAGGCGTAAGTAATGGGGGGAGGGACAAGTGTTAAGGGGGGATTAAATTTTCTATTTGGTTAGGGTGTGTTTATTGGTTATTATTCTCTTGGGAGCAATAAATTATCTAAAATTAATAGTGCTGATGGACTGTGGACTTTGGGCATTATACATAATGCCTGATGAATGCAGGTGGCTGAAAGATGCACTGACAGAAGTAGATTGGCGAATGATGGTATATACAAATGATCAAATACTATGGTGCTACCAAAAGGAACAAAGTTGTGAGGCATGCAACATTGTGAATGAACTTGTGAGACATTTGATGGGGCAACATAAGCCAGAAACAAAAGAGCAATTATTGCATGATCTCATTTAGGAATATTTACAAGAATACAGGGCCCTAGATTATAAGGTTTTATAGCAGTCACATTTAACCTAGAGTGGTTATTATTATTTCTGAATTTTGATAGCTTGTTTTATATATGTATAACCTGGTATTTAGAATTAAGAATGAAGCCCATCAGGTCCAGATTAAGGTAATTCAGAATATTGGGGTAAGGAAGACATTGTCTATATTTTAGAACCTCATCTACTCTTTGAGACCAAAAGAGGAAAGTTTTATTTTGTCAAGAACCTAAATATTCTGTGGCACATAAGCTAACTGAATCTGGATAGATCATTTCAACTATCCAAACACAGGGAGACCAGAATAAGAATGAGGAATCCTGTACAGCTTAATGTAATGCTTGGATACATCCTAGAGTATATTAAGCAGATGATCAAAAAGTATTGGCAAAGTCCCTTGAGGGGTGGGAGGAGAAATGTGGAACTATTAAATTTATCACTGTGGAAACCCCTGATAGTGTGTCAAACATTAGAGTCACCCAAATAAATAGGTCAAATCCTTGATCCTGAGGCTTGTTCTTCTGAAGCTTATGTATGTGGTGCAGAAGCTTAGCTTACCTATAGCTATGCCTAAGAATTACTTCCGGAGGACCTCTTTTGTTGCTCAGATACGGTCTTACTGTCTCTAAGCCCATCTCTGTGAGTGAAATCATTGCCCTCCCCACTATGTGGGACATGACATCAAGGGTGAAAGTCTCCCTGGCAGTGTGGGAGATGACTTCCAGGGATGAGTCTATCCCTGGCACCTTAGGATTGACAATTCCATCTTGACTAAAAGGAGAAAAGAAGTGGAATAAATTAGGTACCAGAGGCTGAAAGAGTTAAAATAGAGTCAAGAGACTACTCTAGACGTCACTCTTATGTAAGCTTCAATTAGAGAGTGCTACCTATCATAACTTGCCAAATCTCAACTGAAACCATTCCAGCCAATCCTAAAGAACACCTAGGGCATTATATAAGATTCTACAAAGGTTCCATGCACTAGGGTAACATTCCAGAAACCTACAACCTCCAGAGGGGTCCCTGGACCAGATAAGTCCTGAAATCTAGAGGGACCAGCCTCTCCAGAACATCAACTATTCTACTCCCCTATCCCATATTATTGACAGCTCCTTCCAACATGAAAAAATTAGAATGATAATAGCTCCAATACTTTCTCCAAAGGGTGGGAGAAAGATCAAAGTTGATGGTGGAATTATAGAGAGAAGGTAGGGTTTAACAAATGAGTATGATTGCTGAATCATTATATCAATATTTCTTTTAGTCTCCAGTATCTTAGAGCAGCTAGAAGTAAAACCTACAACGGTAGAATTCTAACCCATACCAAACTCTGAAATATGTTCTACAACTAATTATTGTGATGAGTTTTGAAATTTATTGTTTTTTTTGTATATATGTTATTTTTCACTACATATATATATATATATTTCTTCTATTCTCCAGTGTTTTGGAGTAGCTAGAAGGAAATAATGGAATGGTAACTCATAAACTCTGAAATATGTTTGGTAACTACTTGTTGAAATGTACTTTGAAAATTAAAACAAAAAGGCCCCAGGGCTTGTTGGTGATGCCCTCAACCTCTAGGCAGTATAGGAACAGACTACTCCTCTGGCACAGCCATGATAGAAGGGAGGTGGCCTCCAGTGGAAAAGGGCACCCATACTCCTTGACTGAAGACAAGGCATATTCCCTGGGAGGACTCAGTGTTTGGCAGAGAGATATACTTTCCTGGATGTGTTGGAAAAGACATAGGTAAGACAGGTAGTGGGCCCAACCTTCAGACCTCCCTTAGGCTTGGCCAAAGCCCGGCTTTAGGGATGGAGAGAGTGGGGCTGGGTGGGGCAGCTCTCCCTGGGTGACACATGTTGGGTTCTTGGGTCACTTACCAAAATCCTGTATTACACTAGTCTCTGATGTACTCCTAGTAATTATACACCCCAACACTGCTGCAGAAATCACACTGTCAAATCAGATCTCATTCTGCTTGAGAACAGGGACGTCATCTCTTAGTTTTCCTGTTTTTAGGACTTAGCACCTTCTGGTGGGTCAACAAATGTTCAGTTAACTGAATCCAACTTAGACACCACACATATCATTATTTCACTGGGAAAATGTTTTCCAAATTCCATGCAATTGAGTTGCAAATAAACTTAGCCGTCTAAAGTGTTTTGAGTGAAGAGATACAGGAGAAAAAGAACAAACTAGGAAAGAGGGAGACAAATGAATTTTGGAACACAAGCGTCTGGAAAATTGGAAAGTACCTACAGTAGGTAAAAGAAAGATCAACTGCTAAGTGCCTTTCCATGAGTAAATAATTTCTGACATGAACTTTGGGGTTAAAAGTGAATTTTGGAATATGTCTCTGGGCATATATACATGTTTCTAGGCATGTGTACATGAGCTATCGTTCACATGATCTACTTTCAGAACCTTCCCTCAAAGGCTTTAGAATGACTAAGTTTAGGGTTTAAGGGCAGTAAAAAAAATTCTATAAAATGATTTCTCAAAAGTTCTTCCTTGGGTAGATCTTGAGAGTTATTAATTCAGTTTTCTTTATGCTTTGTGATAGAAACAAGACCCTGAAGGCTTATTTAAGTTGATGACATTAAACAACAGTTAATCACCTATGAGCCTCTGGAGAGCTTCATGGACAGATGTGGCCCTCCTTCTGAATCTCAGGCTTAACTCACTCACTTTAGCAAAACAGTAGGCTCAGAATTTTAAATAATTAAATTTATTTACTAGCAAGACTCTCACTACCAAGCCACTTACAGAAAAAATTCTACTCAGTGGGAAACATCTTCTAGAAACCAAGTTATTTCATATTGATTTAGAGCGGGTATTCCTGGTAAAGGGAAGGACTCCAAAGAACTCAAGAACAACAAGAAAAGAATTTCAGAAACCCTTCATCTTATTTTAAAAACAATGAAGCTGTCCATTTTTTCCCTTCTGAAGGAAGGAGAAGGAGAATGCTTAACTAAGTGTAAATGAAAACTAAAGGACCAGCTGTCTCACTGGGGTGCAGGAGGTGAGTGGCCATAGTCAGTCTTCAGGCCGTTACAAAGAAGAGAAAGAATTTTCCCTTTCCCTGAGCTTTCTAGGGTGCACTGAGTTGCAATGTCTGCCAAGAGAGTGGAGGAAGCGAAGAAGCCCTCCCCACTGCCTCTGGGCTCACCTATAACGCTGCTCGTTCCCCTCCGTGGTTCACTGTGGCTAAGTTCTCCTGTTGGTTCTCGAAGGTGAATGCTTCCTGGGGGGTGAGAACTGGGGCAACTGGAGGAGGGCAAGGCAGCAGAGGGGCAATGCTTGATGCCAGAAAATGAAGCCTGGTGCTCCAGACCAGTGCGTCCTGGACAGAGCTTCTTCCTTCACTCAGTCACCTAATGAGCAGTGACTCAAGGGCTCCTATGGGTTGGGCTCCATTTTCAGCCCTGGCTCTGGGGTACACAAGGTCGAGCTGGCACAGTGCATCTCTTCTCCTGGGTGTTGCGTTCAGACATGAGAAGTCCCCACACACCGGCCTCAGATGTTGTCAGGGAGACGAGGAGGCCAATATAGGCAGATGACACAAGATGTGAGGGGTGTGTTCCTGATTTTCAAGTTCAACCTACTCTAAATAAAACTTAAGAAATACTGAAGGTATCCAGCCAGGGAAAGAGCATATTTCCTCCAATAATCAAAGGATGAAGAGGGAGGAAATCAAAATAACCAGAGAGAGAAGGAGGGGAAGGAAGGGCTGCATGTAGGGTGGTGTAAGGATAGGGCTTTACATTATACTCTAAGAATAAAGTGATAGTTTCAAAGACAAAAGAGGAGGAGAGGTAAGAAGAGTTGCTGTCTGATTACATGAGAGTGAAATGGCTGACAGAATAGGAAATTATGCTTTAGGTATTTAGTTTTAAGCAAATAGTCAGTGACATTCATTTTTCAGTAAGAAAAACCCTAGAATCCACCACTTATGACATGTATGAACCTGAGCAAGCCATCTAATCTCTCAAAGCCTCGATTTTGTTCAGCTGTAAAATGGGAAACTTAAGAGCACTCACTTTTAATGTTGTCACAAAGCCTCTAGGAAATAAATTTGAAGCAGGTAGTACGTATCTAGCACATAATCAGTAAGTTATTACAGAAGGAAGAGAAATTGGAGGACCAGTGGGAGCCAAAACAGAACTTGGGTTTTAATATCTCCTAGAATTAAGGAAGGATGAGCCCTTACTATCATTTAGTATTTCCTGTGTTCCTAGCTTAACATAACTGAAATCATTCAGATATGATTTTAATTAAATTTAATTTTAATTCTGATTAAAATCTTCATAATTCGGGGCTTGGCTGGGGCTGCATGGATGGAATGACATCTCCTGCAAAGGCAAGTTCAGGTCCTAAGCTCCGGTCTTGTGGCTGTGAGCCCATTCATAAACAGGATCTTTGAGGAGGTTACTAGTTAGGGTGAGGCCAAAGTAAATCAGGGTGAGCTTTAATCCAGTAGGACTGCAGTCTTCATAAGCAGAAGCAAATTGGACATATCAGTAGGTGGAGGAGACAGAGGTCCATGTGATAGAAGCTAAGTTTGAGTTATAGATGGTTGGCAAGTCATCACGAGAATGTCAGAGACTTCAGAGAAAGCATGGTCCTGCCGACACCTTGATGTTGGACTTAAATCCTCCAAAACCATGAGACCATAAATTCCCATGGTTTAAGCTGGCCAGTCTTTGGTCTTTGTCATAGTAGCCTGGAAAACTAATACACGTGGAGACTTCATTATCTCTCTAAGCCTTTGTTTCTTGTCTTGCAGGGTGCTTATCCCTGTGTCATAGGCTTATTCCTATTTGGAAAAGAATTTGAGAAATTTTTATGTGGTTCAGTTGAAGATACACGTGATCCCTCATTTTATGAGACACCATTAGCTCTTTACATCCAGAGCTAGATGCTTGATTGTATGTATTCTTCCACCAGGCAAAACAAACCCAAAGAATGACTAACACTGCAGGGCAGAGAGGTGGAAATGATTTTAAAGTCCTTTTCAGAAACAGAAAATGCATTTCTAAAGATCAAGGAGGATAATATTCAGCTTTTGCATTGCGAGAACCTTGGAGACACAACCTTTGGTGGTGGTGGTGGTGGGGTGGATCGTGGAACAGGGCCTAGCTAAGGCCAGATCACAAGAAGCATGTGATCTCAGACATGCTTAGTCCAGTCTTCGTGGCAGTCCTAGAATTTCCAGCAGCAGGGGTGTCTAAAAAGAAAAGTCCTAGATAATGTGGGACTTGACTGCAAGAACCTTGATGAACATGGATAGCCTTTGTTTCAAGCAGGTTCAAATTATTGCTGGTAAATCAAAATATAGCTGAAATACAAAATCATCTCTTGCCTGTGGTTTCTCTTTGCTTCTCAAGTCTCAGGAGTTAAGAGATGCAGAAGCCCTTGGGACAGCTCTGTTCTCTTTCTGCTAGTGTAGATTCTTCTCAATCTCTCATCCTTATTACAGGACTTCACTCAGAGCAGATATTTGCTAAAAAAAAAAGTAACAGTAAAGAGCGGCCTGCTCTAATTTTCCCCAGTAGCCTCTTGAATTTTACCACAGGCATGAGAAGTCCCCACTAAAGCACCAGGCTGGTTTATAATTACAGTTTGGATCCGGGTGGGATTATTGCTCAAATGCTCCCAAGGCCAAGATGTGGCTGGTGGGTGGAGGAGTGAGGCCAAGGGAAGGGAAGGAGGTGGAAGACGGGAGGGCATCTGGTGTTTTTGAATGTGGGAGAGACCTGGAATTCTGAGGGGTGGAGGAAATAGAATGTTCCGAGCAGACATCCAGAGCAATATGGCAGTGAACGAGTCGGCTCTGCGTTCCTCATGGGCTGTCCTGAAATGCAGGCTTCCTCCATAACTGGTTTGTGGTCGCTGTGTGATAGCCACTGTGTGAACTTGGCCATTCCTTTCTTTTCAAACTGACTAGAAGCTCCACTTTGAAATCACAATGGCTGGTTATAGGCATTCCGATGTTTTGTTTTGTTTTTCAATCATGGCAAAAAAGAGAGTTACAAAATGCTGTTCTCCCTTCTCTGCAAATGTGAGACTCCCTCCCAACATTAAGTGTGTAGTGAAGAGCTATTAAGACGTTCTAGAAGGATGAAAAGTGCTTCAGAATTCTGGGTTCAGAAGGGTTCAGTGGGGCTGTGCATGTGGGGTGCAGGTCCTAGAAGGCAGGGCTATGTCGGCTTTGCCCACGTTCTAGGAATGAGCTTTGTCCCCTGCCCCTGTTCCCTGGAGTCAAGCCTAATAAAGGAGCAGGCTGTACCTGTCTCCCACTTAGGGGACCCTGACGTCTCTAATGAATGGCACCTGGTTGGAATATTCGGTGCAGTGACTGCACACTGCTTCCTCACTGAGAGGCACTGAGAAAGAAGGAGAGAAAAAATTCTTATTTTTTGTGCCCTCTGTGACAATTTGTCATGTTATTATTGGTGCCCTGTATGACAATTTATCAGTTACATAAAATTCTGTTCCAATAATAACAGTCTGAGAGAAGGTGGACAATGACATGTGCCAAAGTAAAAAGCAAATAAAAAATCAAGCTCTGTGAGGGAAAACCACCACGTAGAAATGTGAAGATTAGAGGGTTGCAAGAGAAAAAGGACCTATGAGAAAAGATGAAAACACTCAAGGCCACTGAAGAGAATTGAAACCTGTGACGTCAATCCATTTAATCCAATTTCTTGTCTGTTCTGATGGAAAAAAAAGACGGCCAATATCCTCGATATTTACGTACTTAAAGGATTCCCAGGAAGCCACATATTTGTAGGAACACAATTTTAGAACACATCATGGGGATCATTTGGTTCAGCATGTTTATTTTACATATGGGAAATAAAGGAGTGAGCTGAAGGTAAGGGCTGCTCTTCTCTAAATAGTGGCACACGTATGTGCGAATCCCACTGCTGTGTCTGCAAAGCTACAGGCTAGGAAGTCTTGAGCAACAAAGGTCTTCATTCAATTGTTGTACTTGCTGGAACCACTGCTTCCAATAGTCATCATCTAGAGTCCCATAAAAAGCTCTAAAAATATGATCTTGGAAATTAAAAGCCTTCCTTTTACTGTGTGAAAAAAAAATCTGCTGAAAAGGTTGACCAACTGTTTCCCATCTCTATTTAGAAAAGAACAAGACAAAACTCTCAACTATTTTGGGCAAGTTAAGCTAGAGCCCAACCAAGAAATTCTGCAATAGCTTTATAGGCAACACTGCGCTCAAGTTACAGAAGGAAACTGGGATGGCTCTTTCCCTGCTGGCTTTAAAAACAAAACAATTAGCCACCATTTCAAGGACTATGGTTGTAGCTCTGCTTGTAAGCACAAAGATGGAACACATATGTGAATGCTCCTTCCTGTTTTGGAGCAGCATTCAGCAAAGAGAGTGGTGGTTGGGGTACACTCCAAATGAAATAGTGCAAAACGATGAATCACCACTCAACAAGACTCAATGGGGAAAAAAAATTCACTTGGCTCAAAAACATCACAAAACAGTTAAAACTTTTACCATGCCTGCCTCCTCTCTTTGAATTGCCCTGTTAGACAGGGAGCACATGATTGCTTTCCTCAGAGAAGACAATCACCACATAGTCTACAGACAAAGACTGGAAGTTCTTTAAAAATTGTACACCCCCCCACAAACCATGAGAAAAAGACCTACAGGATCTGAGAAATCACATGGGTGTGCAAATAGAAACACTAAGAAATATAACAACAGGACTTCTACCAAATGGGAGTATACTTGTCATCTTTAGTGTTGTATCAATTATATGGTTGAAGTGGAAGCTTTCTGTGACTCACTGATTATGTTCAGAAACTCAAGAGAAACCATTGGACATTTTAATTAATGTAGCTGAGAAGGCAACATATCATTTCAGCAACTTTCTTTGCTTTAAATTTTATCCCTTTTTAGCGACACCAAGGAGAATGTTACATCTGATGACTCCATTAACAGGATTTCTGGACAATAAATTTCATCTGCCCACTTGGATAGGTGGTGGCATCCAGTTATTTGGTCAAACAAGCACTGGCCTCATCATTATTGTGAGCTTATTTCATGGATTTAAATTAGCAGTCAGCTGATTGCATCTATGATCGACTGCATCCACAATTAACAAAAGAGATGGCCTTCAGCAATGAGAAAAGATTCATCCAACCAGCTGAAGACCTTAAAGGGAGAACTCAGGATTTTGGAAGTGAGAAAGAAAAATTTCCATTTTTATGTCAACAGCCAGGTTCTCCTGGGGAATTCATTGAAACCTTTGTTGGACTACCCAATTTATGCACTGTCCCACGGAATTCAGACTCACCCATCCCTACAGTCATGTTGTCTAATTCCTAGACCAACCTCTTTGTGTGTGTGTGTGTGTGTCTACCCTGTTGATTCCGTTTCTCTGGAGTATCCTAATCAACACAATTCTGAATCAAGGTTAATACTGTGTTCACTGTCACCATGCTGCACTATGGAGTTAATTTCTACACGACAGCCCCATCATTTCTCCTAAATTATCTCCTAGTAACTGGTTTTCAAGAATTCTCTGTCCAAGCCAAATTAATCTGCTCATTTCTCCCAGACCATCCAGGAAGCCTATAATGGCTGGGCCTCTGTTCCCTTTCTAGACCCAACTTGTAACACCCCATCTTTCCTGAGTTTTAACCTTCCTTCAAATCCTGTTTCCTCCATTAGCTTTCTCCCAGTCATTCCAGCCTTTTCTGAGTCCTCTCTCATGTGGACTTTTCATGTTGCTTCTGAAATATGTCAGTGGCTTCACATCTGAGACACTCCATTCTATATGGATCCTGGATGTGGTAATCTGTTGAAGACTCTTGTGGTGTTGGCCAAGCCAGCCCCATGCCCTGCCCCATGCAGGAACTCAATACACCTGCACAGGGAAATGCCAGCACCTCCCTCTCTGCCTCCAGGGCCTTGCTGCCTTGTAAAGGGGTATAAATCTGGCTACTTAACAGCCAGAACATGAAGAAGAGTAAGGCTCAAGTACTTATACCCCTGATGCCAAAAGCACCACATGCACTGCGGTACTTGAGGGAAAAAAAGTCCTTTTTCCTTTATCTCCCCATTATTTCTTCATTGTTAGAGAGCTCATTTAAGTGGAAGTAATCATCCTGACATTTGGAAAATTAACTCTTCAGCTGAACGGTCATTTAGATAATAAGATAGCATCAACTGTGGTTCACAAATTGAAACCAACATTTCTACCTATAAAGAGTCTGCACTAAAGCTGTATATTATTATGCAGGGGGAGAGAAGCTTTACCTCATGTTGCTTTCAGACAATTATTCCTAAATTCAAAGACCACATGCCACACTGGGCACAGGCAGCAGTGCCCAGCTCCTGGCTTTGGCTCATGAAACGGTATGGCCCTCAGAATCAGGCCCTGGAGAACAGGACTCCCTCTCTCTCCCTTTTCTCTTCCAGATGCTAAATGGAGCTGGGCTCTGCCATGCTCTGTGTGAAAACCGCCCATTAGGAGTGAGACCATGGCTTCTTGGTAGAAGAACCAAAGTTGTCTCCCCAGAACCTGGCAGAGATGAGCCACTTTGGGGAAGGAGTGAGTGGGTTGGAGGTGGGGCTGTCCAGCCCTGGGTTGACATTTTACTGGTGTTCTCTTTCATGGGGGGGCCTATTAATTTGTAAAATAACTTTATTTTAAAATAATTTCAAACTTGGCAATTGCAAAAATAATACAAACCCCATACAGACAACCCTAACATATCCCCTACCCAGATATCCAGATCCACTACTTTTAACATTTTGTCACATTGTTATCATTCTATACATTATCTATGTATCTATCTATCCACCTATGCATCCACTTTATCTATATCAATATCTATTTATATCCATCATTATCATTATCTGTTTCTCTATCATCTATCATCATCTATATTCATCATCTATCATCTATCCATCCATCCCTCTATCTTCTGTCTGTCCACCAATCCATCCATCCATCACCCATCTCGTATCTATGTCTATCCATCTACCTTCTATCCAGCTGGTGTCCTCTTATGAAGCCCTGTTTCAACTTCTTCCCACATTACCAACTGCAGGTCACCCCCCCAACTTAATTAATAAAAACTCAATTAATTCATACCTCAAGGTCCCTCAAATCAATGGTCAATACCTAGCTCTACGTCATTTGACTTAGTGGCAGTATTTGACACATTGACACTTTCTCCTCCCTGAAACACTTCCTAAAACACTTCTTCATTGGGCTTCCAGGACACCAGCTCTCCTGGTTCTCTTCCTCCTTTGATCGTGCTTCCCCAATCCCCACCCCTGATAACCCCATGCTGAGTCCTCCACCCACACCCCCTCCTTCTTCACTTGCTCCCTGGGGGTCTCATCCAGTCTCATAGCTTTAAGATGCATCCATAGGCTAATGGCTCCCAAACACAGAGCCCCAGACTATATATATACCTCTGTCCAGAACTCCAGACTCATACCAGCTATTCCTTGGTCCAGCGAACTTTGACCTATCGACACCTGAACTCCTGGGAATACTTGCATCACCATATGCCCACAGGCTTTCCCCACTCACTAAAGACAGTATCTCAGGTGCTCAGGCCTAAAAACCTTGCAATCACCCTTGACTTCTTGCTTCCTCTCAAATCTTACTTGCAATTTTTCAGAAAATCATGATGACTCTGCCTTCAGAGCTTCTCTTCCCTCCCACTTCTCCAGCCTGGTCCAAACCCCACTCCCTTTCACCTGGAACCATGTCAGAGCCTTCTGTCTAGCCTCCCTGCTCCCTCCTGCAGCACTCTTTCCTTATCCCAGTCTATTCCCTAAAGGGATCCTATTAAAAGTCAAGTGAGACCATGCCTCAACTCAACCTTCCAGTGGCTTTCCATATTACCTCAAATAGAACCTGGAGCTTCACAATGACTAAGTCCTGCTCTGTCTGTTAGCTCCCCAGCTTCATCCTCTGCTCCCTTCCCCTTATGCTGACTCTCCACCCTCTGGGCCTTTGCACTCACCATCCTCTCTACTTCCTCCTAATAACTGCATGGCCAGCTCTTCTGCTCCCATGAACTCTTTATCTCACTATCACCCTCCTAGTGAGATTTGTCCTGGTCAGCAAATTTTAAATTGTAACTCCTTCCCCACCCCCATTTCTTAACCTCTTTCTTGCTTTATTTCTCCAAAGCACTTAGAACCATCTAAATACTAATTAATTCATTTAGCTATTAACTAATTGCCTGTTTCCCTCCAACTTGCATTTAAGTGCCATGAGGATGGGGATTTTGTCCACTTTTTTCCTATCCATTATGCATGCCCAGAGTGCAGAAGAGGAGGTAGGCACTGAACAAATAATCTTTGAATGAATGAATCATATAGCACTTACCACACATTATTAAATTTACCTGTAGGCCTGCTGTCTCTCACAACAATGAATATTTTGTGGTCAAAGACTGCACCTCGCTCATACTTTTATTCCTAACACCATTATCTGCTGTGCTGCACAAGTAATAGGAATTCAATATTGCATGTTGACTGAATAGGAGGGGAGGAGGGAAAGAAAAGATGGCTAATTTTCATGAACTTTGGGTTTTTATTCAATTCAACAAGCATCATTTCACAGATGAATAAGGCATAAGCCCTGCTCCAGAAAAACCCACAAACCAGTTGGGGGAAGACACAGATAGATCTATATATGCCAATGCAATGTGACCAGAGTCACAGGGAGAAATGGTCAAGGAAAAGGACTGGGATAACCAAGGAGAGGATGGGTGCTGGGGAAAGCAATCGGAAGGAGGTCAAATATAAGTAGGGTTTTGATGGCAGAGTAGCAGTTTGCCATACAGCCCATGGGGAAGGAAACAGCCTAAGCAGAGCTGCTCCTTGCCCAGGTCCTATCCATATAGACAAAAGCTCCTCAAGAGAGCCCCTGCCCTGCTCTGAGCATGTGTTCCCCTGCATAGCACAGGGGCAGACTCTCGGAAAATATGAATAAACTGAAGAGTTATATCCCTAGAGTCATCCCCTTCTCCTCAATGTCTGAAAAGAAGCATTACCCAGTGGCCCCACTTGCTGCTATGTAGGACAGATAGGGTGAAGGGTACCATTACAGCTCATCATTACAGCACCATTTACAGCAGTAAACAGTAAGCAGACACGTAGAAACCCAGAGAATGCATCACTGGGCAAGCTCTGCAAATGCAAAGAAGTGACATTCCTTTTTCAAAGTGCTAGAGCTTTCCACCATCAGAGTCAAGAAGAGAAGCATGTGATGCCTTTGTGAATATGTATGTTCTTTGTTGGGGCATTTAAATGACAGCTCAAGAGCGAACTTTTCCAAGGGGAGAGCTAGGTGTGCCAAGACCTTAGCAGCGTCTTAGTGTGGAGAAGCCCAGGCACCAGGGGATTTGCTGGGAAGCGCCATCCAGGTGCAGAGAGATGGTCCCACAACCTAAAAGCCCTCCTCATTTCTTAAACTCCGTGATCTGCTGTGGGTGGGATAAGCAGGATCCACCCCCATCTTTTAAAGAGGCCGGAGGATAAACTTGCCTCACTCAGTTTTTTTTTTCCTGTGCATGGTCTGGGGACTGAAGCCGGGTCTCCCACATGTAAGGTGAGCATTCTACCACTGAACCACGTGTGTACCCTGCCTCGCTCATTTTTATCCTGCTGCCTGCCTGGTACTTGGTTGAACTCCTCCTTGGGGGCCCCCTTTGTCTGAAGTCTATATCCAACCCAGGGATGCCCTGCCCCTTCCTCAGGAACAGTCAAGAGCTGACAGCTGAGCTCTGCAGTTGGCTTCCCTCACCTTCCAGACCTCTGCTCCCTCTTCCCTTCCTGGCATTCCATTCTCCACACCTTACCCCCACCCAGCCTGTCTTTGCTCCCCAACTTCATGTCACTCTGCAAAGTAACTGGCTGTGATAGAACCCCCACTGTTAGGGGCACTTAGAGGGCATCTGGTGCCCACATGAGGTGCACCCCAGATAGGGGTGCCTGGGAAAATGGGGTGTCAAGCGGCCATACCCAAAGACTGATTCTTTTACAGGGGGCTTTGAGCGTCTTACTAAGAAAAGACATCATGTTTGCCTGACCAGAATTTCCCCTTGGGCTCCATTTTACAAAACTTTTTCTAACTGGGTTTTTCTCACCGGCCTCACTTGTGTCCCCAGGCTTTTCCCATCTGGGGCATTTGCACAAGCCACCCCCTCCTGCGCTGTCTGCCAAGTCCAGTCCTGACCCCTCGCTCCCTTATTCTCACCCTTTATCCTCATCTCGCCTGCCCCTGCTTCCATCCTCCTTGCCCATCTCATGACAGGGCAGTGACCCTGTCTGTCGGGTTGTCTCTTTGCTGTCTGTTGTTCCTGGAGGGCAGGGGCCCGGCTCCCTGCTGCCCAGCACTGGGCACTGGTGTAGACCTGCGCTGGGAGAGCAGTGTCTGTGGGAATGGAGGCCTCGGCCGGGCCTCTCGGCACACAGCACTGCACATCAGGGCGCTCACAGGGTCCAGGCCAATGGTGACCCTTGCCTCAGACAGAGACAGACCGGCCGAACCCACCACTCCCCAGCCCCTGCCAGGCCCACAGCCAAGTCCACCGGACTTCTCCCGGCGCCCATCCTCTTGCTACCAGCTCCGTCCCAGCCTCGTCGCCTTCCCCTTCGCCCAGCGGCTGGTGAGCCAGCTCAGGTGCTCAGGAAGGCCGGGAAGTCGGCATGCCAGCCACACGCAGATGCACACGCACCACACGCACACCACACACGCCACAGACACACACCAAACACAAACCACACCCCACATACCACACACAGACACACACACACACCACATGCACACACATCTCACACACACACCACATACATGCACATGCCACAGACACACATATCACACACATAGACAAACTACACACCCACCACACACAGAAACACACGTGCACACACCACAGACACACACACACACCTCAGACACACAGCACGCACACATCACAAAGACACCACACTTCCCCACCACACATACCACAGACTACACAGGCCACACACCCATTGACACACCTAAAAAACTACACACCCACCACACACCCACACACCACCCAATCACCACACACACATGCCGCAGACACAAACCACACCCCTCCACACCGCACACCCACACACCACATATCACACACACACACACTCAGGCACACACATGGACACACAGACAAGCACACTGTCCTTACCGACGTAGCCTGGGGTCCCGCAGGCCGTGGACATGACATCTCCTTTGCCCTCCATTTTGGACAGTCCAAAGTCACTGATCATTATTTTGGATTCTTCATCTTGACTGTAGTACAACAGATTTTCGGGCTAGGAAGAAAATATGAAAAAAAATTACAAACTGTGTCTGAAGCTGGGTTAATTGTGGGAAATGAGTCTAACGACAAAACCTATTTGTAATTCACAACCTTCCTTTCCCTGTAGACAATAAAATCACGTTTAATGAAAGCAATGTGGAGGGGCCGGCACCCACAGCACTGGGCATACACAGCATTTCAATTAATGTTACTTCCTTTACTTTTCAGCATTTTCTTTTCTTAAAAAGTTAGTATTTCGAGGTGATTTCAGATTTGTCCATTGATTTCTTGGGTCAGGTGAGGGGGCTTCTCAGGAGATACAATTACTTTCTCAGGTGCTCTTTGCTGGGGACCTTCATTACCAGTCTTGCTCTGTTGGGGCCTCACCTGCCCCCTGGTCTCCCACCTGGCAGGTGGGTTGCACTTTCTCCTTCACTGAGGCCAGCCGCCATCTGCTCTCTCCCTCCCTGGGAAGCAAGGGGACGTCCTTCTAGAAGGACTCTGGGATGGAAAGATCCAGCACTTTCTGGCACGTTCCTTAAGGGCTCTGAGCTTCCATTTGCTTTTCTGCAAATCTCCGGCAGCGACAGCCCCTTGAATAAACCTCCGAGTAAGCCTTGCGCCTTATCATGGTTTTGCTACAGTCCTGAGACACCGTGGCTCCAACGTCCTGTCTATACATGGAGGGCCTCGGGGTAGGGTCCTCAGGGATGTGCTGTGGCCTCAGAGCCCTCCCTCGTTTCGTGTCCCCTGTACGGCCTGGCCGAGGAACCTGAATGCTGAGGAGGCGCCTGAAACGATTGTGAAGAGCTGCTTCAGTTGGCACTAATGCCCCCAGGGGAGAGGCCGCCCACCAGGATGGTGTTGGAGGGTCACTGAGTGAATGACTGATCACAGCTCCGTTAGCTCACCCTGCAGGACATGCAGCCTGAGGAGTGTGAGCTGGGAGCCTCATGTGCCACTTGTTGGGGTCTCCTCCCAGCCCACAAAGCAAAACAATGTTCTCTCTGGGCAGTGGGTGGGGGTGAGGCTGCATGGTTCCTGATTTGTTTGGAGCAGAGGTTCCTGACCTCACTGTGCAGAACTGCCTGTGAGACTGTATATAGCTGAAGATGTCCTTCGGCCCAGCTGCGATCAGGCCTGGGCGTCTGTTTTTCAGGGTTCATAGGAGGTTCCAATGAGTGACTGCGGCTGCAAAGACATTCTGAGAACTAAGAGGGAAAAGCACCCTCCTGCGCCCAAAATAAAGACACAGAAAGGAATGGTGTGCAATTAATTATGTGGGCTAAACATGAGATTTGGGGAAAATCAAATGCATATTTAAGGATGCTTTCCCTGGGGTTCTCAAAGGAAAATAAAATGGACCAATCAATCGTTGATGTAGGAACAATGCTTAAAAAATGGTGGGGAGGGAATAATCTAATCCCAAAAGTGCTTGTGTGTCATGCCCTCTCTGAATGCTTAGGAGTTATCCTTTATGAGCAGCAAAGATTTAATCATGGGATTGCTTTTCAGTTTCTGATTTTAAAAACATCTCTGGTTTCTAATCTTCACTGTCCAGCACTTCCCCAGCTGTAAAGGTGAGCAAGGAACAGCAAAAAGTAGGTAGCTGCATGCTGCTAAGCAAGGTTTAACCCAGGGAAGGGACTGCCAAAGGACCCAAAGGTCCTCCCCACACGTCCCTTCTGTAGGAGCTTCATCTGAGTCAATAAAGAGCTCTTAGAAGAACAATTAATCCCCTAGAGGATTAAATTAAAACTATTAATTCATAGTTTTAAACAGCTCAAGACTTAGTAAAGACAGAGAAGAAGGGCTTGGGGGCAGCCTGGATGGGAGCCCCACTTGACAGGGATGGATCTTGCCAAAACTGCATTGTAATTCAGCCCGGTTTTCAGCTGGAAGGCCCACAGCTCACATGACAAATGATATTTCTATCCATTCAGGCATGTGTGCAGGGCAAGGAAGGGGTGCCCAATATCTGAGTTGGAAAGTCAATCCCAAGTCTTTAGTTGTTCACACATCACAAGCTTTAAAAATATTGGGATAAACACTCAGATAAAGTTAATGTTATAAATAATTACTCTCCCAATCCAGTGGTTCCCAATGGGAGGGAACTGTGCCCCGCCCCCCTGGGACGTGTGGCCACTCCATGTGCTGATTGTCAAAATTCCAAGGGTACTAAAGGCAACTAGTGGGGGAGAGGCCAGAGATGCCGCTAAACATCCTGCAATGCACAGTGTGGCCCTCGCCACAAAGAAAGACCTGTCCCAAAGTATCAACTGTGCAGTGGAGACAACCTGTTCCAATCCCAGCAGGCAAATCATGGGTACTACCTGTCCCAGCCCCTTCATTTTGACAACAGCAAAGCTGCCTGTCTCTAATAGGTTCCTGGGGCAACAGGAGGGCCAAGGAGGTCTGTGTACACATGGGGTGGGGACAGCATTGCAGACTGTGCAATCATCTTAAACAGATGCAATCGTGTTCTCCATAACTTTGGCTTGAAAGTTTATATAAGTTGTTTTAATTTTCATAGATGTTTGCGAACATTTAAATATCCCAATCCCAACCTCCTCCACGTAGACCCAACTTCCTTGCAACACTGAAAAGAGATCATGCAAAGATCCTAAAATGGCAATGCTCTTTCCACAACTATAAGCCTTCCAGCTCCACAGGCTGGGAGGCGCAAATGCTTCTCCATAAGAAGGATGTGGGAGTAAGCATTCAGCTGATAAACTCTTCCAAGGGAAAAGAAACACCTTCAGGAAATGGCTTATCTGCCTGGAAATTTATTTCTAGTAAGTACAGACTATCAGCCCATGCATGCCACTTCTCTATGGATGCTATGCAAATTTGTTCAGAAAAAGCCACCTGCTGTGTTTTGGAAGCAAAGAATTAGCATCTGGTGGTGGGCCAATGGAACAGGCAGACCCCACAACCTAGCATGGGGGACAAGCACATTCACCTCACCTTTGCAGAGCCCCACGGCCCTCAATATCAGTTTCATCTGTCAAGAAACCTGACAAAAGGAATGTTGCACCTCAACACCCAAATAAATTCCCAATATTTGTAGGTTCTCCAGGTCTGTTAGATATGCTTGTTCTCAGACCCCAACCAAGACCTCTGGGGCGGAGCCCAGCAATCTACATTATTTCAAATACTTCAGATAGTTTTGCTGCTCTCTGACATTTGGGAACATTGCCTGAACCAATGGAAAATAATAACACAAAAAGAAGAAGACAATACTTTACAGGGTAGAAAATGTCAAAGGCATTTTCTACCTTGACATCTAGTACCAGAAAATGGGCAGATGCTAAAATTCAGTTTTAACAAGTAATTGCAATTTATTCTTCAAATTGACTTAGATGCAAAGAGCATGACTTAGATGTAAAGAGCATGACTTCAGTACAATATAATGCTCGTTCTGTGGCGTGAGTAGGAGGAACCGGACTGATTTCCTCCCCTGACTAGTGCAGGGCTTGGGGGCTGGCCTGCAACTGCTGTAGAATGAAGCCACAATGCAGGCTTGAGTTTCAAATGCTGCTTTCCACTTCATATGGATATATTTGCCAAACACATCTTTTGGTTTCTACACAAATCTAGGCAGGAACATAATACTAAGATGCCAAGGAATGACAGATCCTTCAGTACTAATGGGTTAAAAGAGGTCAAGATGACAAAAGCTCATAAAGAAAAGATTAAAAAAGGAACTCCCTATAGGACTTAGAGAGAAGGATGCCATTGTAGCTTTTTACTTTCTCTTTTTCCATTAGTCTTTTATTTCTCTTCTCCCTTGGGCCTTCTCCCTACTGCTCCCTTTCTTTCACAGTGTGCTATGTGGAAGTGGTTTTCATGGCTTGTGTGTCTTGACCCAGACTGTCTTTTGGATGGGCTGGAGGCAGCACATGGTCTCTCTCCCAGCAGCCCTGAGGCTACCTACTGTTATAAAATTGTCCAAACAATCATGAGCCCATTGATCATTGCCTCCCTTCAAGCCACTGCCTGGTCCCAAAGGCCCTAACAAAGGAAGGTACACAAATCCCCCCACCCCCATTCACCCCACCCATCTCTACACTGGAGTCGCCTGGTCCTCTCCCACAGGTGCCTTGTGGGTTGGAGGATGCTGCTAAGTGACCGCCTCACCTTGAGGTCCCTATGGACGATGCCCATTCTGTGGAGGTAGTAGACAGCATCCAGGACCTGGCGGATGAGCGTGCTGGCGTCCTTCTCTGTGTAAAATCCCTTCTCTACTATCCGGTCAAACAGCTCTCCACCAGACACACTGTGAAAGAAAGGAACAAATGAGAAGTCTGAGGGGGCTTGTTGAACGTTGCGGGGAAAACAATCAAGAAGAGCTTTCATTGTGATGAAAGATCCAAACTGCATTTCTAAAATGAGTCCAATTTCAGGTTTAGCTTTTGTTTTAGCTATTCCCCAGAAGCTAAACCCTGGAGAAGGAGTACAGATGTCTTGGAAAACTAAAGGGAATGAAAACAAATGGGGACTCGTGGGCTCCCCAGTCCTGAGAAGTCTCTCCCGGCCTCTGCTCCTGACCTGCTACAACAATGAAAAGTCAAAAGAACCTCCCTGAATATAATCATTGCCTGCTACACGGAGATGCTGGAGGAGATGCTTTCATTGCATAAGAGAGTGTCCTAAAAGACTGAGGGGTGGGCAAAGAGCGCTGGCCCAGCCTGCAGGATGTCTGGGGTCCTGGACTGAGTTCTGTTCCAAGTATGCTGACACCTCAATATCTTCCCGGACCACAGCCTCTGACCTCTAAGACGAGGGGGTAATTTGGTCAACCCTTTTTAACTGAGGGCAGGGTATGTCCTCCTGGGAACCAGAACCTGGGAACCCCTTGTCACTTACAGAAAGGAAATAAAACAACACTTTATCATATTGTTTTGCTATTGTTTCCACTTCAGTGACAACATATAATTTTAATTTGCTCTGAATTTCAGATGACCTTAACAGAAAATGTCTGATTACATTATTATTGTTATTATTTTAATGTACAGAAAGGTGGCCTAGGGTGGCAAGGGTCAAAAAAAATCCCCCTTTCCTGCCCCTTCCGCTTGAATATTTTATGCTTCTCTGAGTTTGACAAAGCATTCGAAGTATAAAATCCTGAATAGAAACAACTTAACTAACAACTTTATCTTCAAATGCTTACAGTATATACTTATCTAGGGAAAAGAAACATAAATTTTCCAAAAACAAAATGAAAAAAAGATTTATTCCAAATATTAAAATCATAAAGTAGTTGCAAAACAACTTTTATAGCTTTAACAGATATAGTAGAAGATACTCACTAGACACACACACACAAACACACTTGAAGACATGATTCATTTTCTGCAAGTCATGGCAATTAATGTGCAATAACGGATCCTCTGAAACCTTCTTTTTAAAAAACTAATAAAGAAGAGACAATTGCAGCAGCTATAAAGGCCTATGGGTTAGAGTCTCTTCCATCCATACAGTCGTTCCAAGCAGTACTGTCTTTGGATAATGACATCCCTCGTTTCCAAAGCAAATGATAAGAAAGAAACAATCTAGAGAGAAAAGTTAAGGTGCCCAGGAGAAATTTTAAAAAATGACTCAAAGAGTGAAACTGAAATAATGGGGGAGAAATGACTTTTTGATGACCATGTCGTCTCAATGCTCCATCCTCAGGTAAGCTCAGATCCCAAGACATCCATCCCCTTTCAGCAAACAACACCAAGTTCTCTCCATTCCCCATTCATCCAGAACTTTTCCCAAATGGTTTTAATGCCTGACACTTAAGCCATGCTCAAGGATCTGTGATGGGAGAGGCACTGGGGCCAGGGAGAGGGGGACCTTGGTGCCTCGAGGCATTCACGTAATAGCGCATTCAATTACTCGTTCAGTGCCTCTGGGGTGTCCACTTTGTGGCAGCCACCGCGTACAGCTGGTGTCACCTCCCAGTAATGCACCCTGACTAACGTTCCAGAGCTTTCTAACTCTGCTCTGCTGCTACCCCCTCCTCGGCTCTGTGGGCTGCTGGAGGACCCCACAGTCCACCTCCTGCTCTGGGGACTCCAGGACCCTGATCCTGGCCACTCTTTTTCCTTCCTTGAACCTCATCTGTTCTATTTCTCATTTTAAGCACCTCCTTTCTGCTATGGACTAAATGAGGTATTAATGAAATACAAATTTGCTCTGTCAACGGAGCAGCAGGACACACTGTCGTGGGATGTACTGTCACGGAGTCTCAATGCTCTGTATGTTTCATATTTTGCTTCCTAAATTTCAAATTTAAAAAAAAAATTTTGAATTTTCCTACAGCTTCGTTCTTAGGAACATTGCTCAGAAAGAATGTAGTTTCCTTAGAAACGGAGGCACTCGGGGAAAGTTGAAAAACTTGCTCATAAAAGATTTAACAATACAAATAAAAAGGCTTTAAATTGGTAAATCACTTTATATTTTCAAGAATCTCCAAGTGTGCATTTTAAAAGCCTTCGTATTGTCAGAACCACTTGTGAGGTAGGTAGGGCTGAAATCCAAGTTCCAGAGTCATTGATGAGGTTGGGTACAGAAGCTCAAGTTCAGGCCGCAGACGTCGCTGAGGTTGCTGGCTGGTTGCTGAGCTGATGGATGGGTTACTTTCTAGAGTCAGTAACCTTCTATGCCAGGCCCCATCCCATGCTCATGGTGTAAAGTTCCACGGTAGAAATGGAATCCTCAATTAGAATATACACAGAATTGGAATGAAGCTGGAAGGCTAGGGATCAGGTGATTCGGGAAAGAGGTTAGAATCAGAATAGTGGAAAGACAAATTAATGAAATTAATTAATGGTAGCTATTGTAATAGAGACTCAGCTTTGGAGAAGGCGGATGTGGAAGGATAACTGGTGAACAAAGATCAAGAAAGGAGAAGACAAAAGAGAGTGCTCAAAAATTCTCTACTGTTCTGAATTCAAACCGAGCTTTATTTGGAACAACCTGCCTTTGCGCTGAACTTGATTTTCTCAGTCTCTGATTCTTCCTTGCCTATACAGTGCATGGCTGTCATATTGCAGTGAATTTTAAATGTGCAAATGTGAAATAGCTTGATTTACCAGTCTCAGTAAAATTTCAGTTTACTTGCAAATTTTAACGTAAAGCAAATCACTTCAAGTTAAAAAAATTGTTAGAATCACATACTTGACATTACTTCTGGATTGAGTAAAGTGTAAATTCTGATTACACTATGGTATCCTGTAATTAAGATAACTTTGTCAGTATACTGTGCATCTTTTGTTAATACCGGGAAAATCCTGTGTTGTTTATATGCACTGAACTTCTCTCTCTTTTGCTAGATTTTAAAATTTACTTGTAATTATAATTTAAAATCCTTTATACCAAATAGCAATTGTCATCCAAACATTCATACAGAGGTAGTACTTTTATGCCAGTGCTGAAAAAAATGGGATCCAAATATCTATGACTCTATAATGGAAGTTAGAATCAAGTCCTATGAAGACGGTCAAACAGCGAGGTGCTGCGCCCTTACTCTCAGAGAGAGGAGTCTGAGAAATACGAGTGCTGAAGCCGGGATAACGAAAAGCAATGTTCCAGCAGGTAGACCCTGATGTTTCCAAAGACCACCACAGAATGGGGAAGAAGGAGAAGACACCAGCTCAAAAGCTCATGGCCTTATGTGCTGACAGCAGGGCCGTTTGGGAGTGTGTGCCCTTAGGAAGCATCTCCCCATTCTCCCCTGATCCTAAAGGCAGGTACCCTGACAGACCCTAGTGGAGGGGGCGGTGCCCAGGAGCTTGGCTTCCCTACAGCACACCCAGCCTTCCTGTGGGGTTGTCTGCAACGGCAGGCCTCTTTAAAGAGGACCCACGTGACTTATTTTATGGTATGCTTTGAAATTCTAGAAAGTAAAAGACAGGAAAAAGTTAAAAAAAAAGTTATTTAGTATTGGAAAGGCATCTCTGAGTATAGAACACCTTGGATATACTTAGATGGAATTTAACAAAGCTCCTTGGAGACCCTACTTGCCCAGAGGCAAATTGCAAATAAATAAGTAAATATTTATTTATTAGGTAGATAATAAATATTTACAGATAGATAAATAGAAAATTTACAGAAAAATAAAAAAAGAAATAAATAGATGAAGAAATAAATGAATAGATAAATATATAGATAAAGAAAGACACAGATGAAGAAATAAATAAATGAATAGATAGATGGATGGATGGATAGATGGATGAATGGATAGATAGATTGATTGATTTACAATCCAGCCTGCAGAAAGGGCCTATGTCTCAATCTTTTCTTCAGCCTCTCTTTGTCCACCCCTGGGGTTTCCTCCTCCCCCACCAGCCAACCCATTACCCCAGGCCTGAACTCATAATCCTGCTACTTGCTTGGTACCCACCCACTCCACCTCTGGGTTCCCTCTCATCCACTTAATCTCCACAGAGATTAAGACTTTATATCATGCAACCTCTGCCAGTAATATATTTCTCCTTCAACAAATCCTACTTTAATAATAAAAAATCTTTATTCTTAGAATTCAGTTTCACAATATCTTCCAAGCCTCAATCTGTTCCAAAATTTCCAAAACACAAACACATGCCTCACTTCCTGAACCAGATCCATTTAACCCCTTATGTTCCATTGCACTCTGATTCTGCTAATTTTGCCCTCTCGCTATCCAGGCAACACAAAGGATATCACGTAAGCACGCAGGGTATCCTTGCATATAAATTCCCCTTATATGTTGTCTACAAGTTTTTATTGGGAAAATATGCCCACCCTTTTTTGCTACTTTATTTGCATTGTATGCTTTGGTTGTTCATGAGATCATTCAACAATATCGTATCAGGACAGCACAATGTGTTATGTCTGATTTTGAGGGATGCATAGTCCAGTAGGTGAGATGGACAGACACACAGAAGTAAAACATACCGCAGAAGGTTCTGTTGAGGGTGGGAGTGCAGGAAGGTGTTTTAGAAGACCACAGAAGGGGCCCAGGGGACACAGCAGGAGGAAGCCACTCTAGCTTGTTCAAAAGGAAGACAATGATCGACTCAAATGGAGAAAAGTCTAGTGGGCAGGCAGAGCCCCAAACTTTGAATTATCATCAGAGGGAGGATAGTGAAAGGTATTTATAGTGAACTGAGTATACTCAGGAAAATACAGTCAATGAAAGAAGTATTCAACAACCACCTTTATAACCCCACCATTTGGTGTTCAGCCTAAGTCTGACATCTGCAAGCTACAAAAAAGCTTGAGTTTACAATAGAGACCATAAATTTACATGCAAAACTGTGACTCCAGCTGGATGTATCATAGGGCTTTGTAGAAAGGAGAAGGAGTTGCCTGGAGGAGGAAAGGGCATAGCCACCTTTGTGTCCCCAAAGTATAGCATAGCACTCGTATTGTAGAAGACTTTAAGCTGATTCTTGAATGAAGGATGGAATTCCAGAGTTCAGGGCATGGAAAGCAGGAAGGCAGAAGTGAAGAAAGCATGTAAAGAAGCCCAGTTTATCTGGAAAATGCAACTGGATAAAGATGGACTCAAATCATGTAGGCTTTTGAAAGTCAAGCAGAAGAGCTTGGATTGGCATCACAAGATGAGAGTAAATCCTTCTTTGCTTGAGCTCTGGAGTTACCCACTTCTGAACAAGGTGCTGACAGTAATTAAGACCTGTGTGTGAGGGCGTGGGGTGAAGGACCTCTCGGAATCAGGGTCCTTTCGAGGCTGTGCCCACTGTCTTCTGACCAAGCCTTAAAGGGGTCATCTGCAAGGGCTACTGTCATTTTCTTCTCAGTCCTGCAGACTCCTTGAGCCCAGAGGGTTGCTCATTCCTCAGGATCCCGGCCAGCTGATTTGGTGGTCTGCATAGACTTTGCAGCCACCCAATCAGCATCCTGTAATGCTCTGGGTGGGACCTCAGTGACTCTTGAAATCATCTCCGTCCTTTCTCCTTCCCAACTGCAACCCTTCAGCACCCAGCCAGCGCTCAAGATTGTCCAGAGGGGCATGGCTCCCCCAAACCATGGGAAATTTGCTTGCTGAGACTCTGATAAAGAAACTGCACTTCAGCATTACTTATGAGAAAAAGTTAAAGGATTTGTTGAGAAATTCTAAGCATGGTTACAGTTGGTTTCAAGAAGAAATAGCTAATCTCAAAGCACCTGTCCTGTTCCAGAAAAAAAAAAAAGGAACGGTTAATTACAAATTGTTTTTACTTTCAGCATTCCGAGATGGAAAACCATCTTATTCATGCTGAATCCCAGCACATATGATTCCTATATTCTAATGGGGGAGGAAGGGAAAGAAAATAAATATGTGAACAAATAGACACCCTTGTCGATACTGATGAGCCAGAGATGCTGTGCAGAGGACTGGAAGAGTGTGAGATGAGTCTGATGCAGCTGGTTCAGAGCAGGGTCAGGTGTGGTGGCACTTGAGGGCCAAAAAGAAGGTCAAGGTGCTGAGAGAACAGTTTGAGATGAGGTAGAGAGACAGAAAGGCCCAGTTTGTGCAAGCCCAGGTTTAAAGAGGGTGGATTTATTCTACTTTTGATGAGGAATTGTTGGCGGTAGGGTTTTGTCCAGTAGGTGCAGAGAGGTGTGAGCTGCATTTACACTTTTCCAACATTCCTGTAGCTGCCCATGGAGAATGGGTAGAGGTCAGAGTGGAAGCAGGGGTGTCCATTAGGGAGCTTGCAGGGATCCAGGTGAAAGGGGAGGTGGATCAGACAGAAATGCAGGAGCCAGAGAGAGGTAGATAGACTGGGATGTGTTTGGGCAATGAGCAGACAAGACTTTCAGATGGGGTTGCCTTGGGAAGGTATGAAAGGAGTGGGAAGCAAGGATATCCCACAGGTATGTGGTTGGAGAACGGGGAGATGTGGGACCCTTATCCGAAAAGGTGAAAGAACAGGTCTGGGAGTAAACATATCTAGGGTGGCACTAATCACTGGAACTTTCTGCAACTATGAAAACATTCTTTGTATTGTCTAATACTGTAGCTGCTCAGAGTAACTGTGCACTTGAAATGCAGCCAGTGCAACTAAAAAATGGGATTTAAAATTTTATTTAATTTTAATTAGTTAACTTGACAGCACAGATCTAGAGCCCTGGGGAGGACATGTGATGTTTGAGTCCCCATCAGATGGAGAGGTTAAGAAAGTGGTAGATACAAGCCTGAAGGTTCAGGGGACAGGTCAGGGACAGAGTTAAAAAGCAGTGGATGGTCTTCAAAGTCAAGAAGTGGGGTATGGCTCTCCATTGTGGGAAGGTAGCTGGGTAAGAGTAAGGGGTCTGAGCCCTGAGAAAGCCAACACCCAATTGGACGGGGGAAGCCAACAAGGGGGCAGACAGAGAGGAAGGAAGCAATTGAGGGGCATAGGGAGCTACGGAAATCAAGGGGGAGGGCTGGTCCTCCCCGACAATCACTGCTGAGAGGTCCAGGAAGAAAAAGACAGAGAAACAGCCATTGTGTTTGGCAAGATACAGGTTAGGGCTGGAGGCAGAGCTGGGTGTCACTGGCTCTGAGATGCTTCTAGACCTTGGGACTTGGGGGAGATTCTGCGTAAACAGAGAAAATAAGGCTACACAGCATTGAACTCCCTGAGCCTCATTTTTCTTATCTGTAAAAGGGGGTAATTACACATATTTTAAAAACTAAGTGAGATGGTGAAAGGAAAATTCCTAGGCAAACTCTTGACATACATTAGGTCCTACATGTTTTCCACCAGGGCAGGTCCCAGGGATAGAAACAAAGGATGGACAAGGGATTGTGAAGGTTGCTTCTGGAAGGAGGGAGTTACAAACTGAGAAGCACACAGGGGCAACTGGCTCCCAGGCAGAAGGGGCTGGGACCACACCCTTCCATGCTCCCACCAACAGGCTGGAGTCCCTAGACACTCATGGCCCCAATTAGGATGGAAATCTGTAAAGGTATCGGACTTAACACATAATTTCACAACTCAGCATTGTGCATTCTGCCTTAATTCTGCATGAATAAAAGATGTTCTTCACTAATTAAATTAATACATTAATGAATAAACTAATTAAAAAAACTTCTGTATTAATTAAATGTCTTTTGATAACCTTATATAATGAGGTCTTGCAAGACAAGGATTAGAATGTTATCAATTTAAGGGCTTATTTCCCAAGATGTTCCAAATACTGGGAAACAGAATACTGCTACTTGCCATATCATGGCCCCAAATCATAACCTCCAGGCAGAATACATACAACATGAGCTTTGTTGTAACATATACTCTTGAATGTCATAAATACAGTTTTTGAAAAAAGTGTGTAATTAATTATTTGACTATTGCCCAATGGCCTTTCCACAAACAGTTCCAATTAGGAAGATTTTTACTTGGCAACACATTTAGCTCTCTATTATATTTTTTCTAGCATGAGAAAATAGTTTTGCATTCCTTGATTAGGTAACAACTGAGAGAGGAGATGCTCTGGAGCAGGTAGAGGAAGGAAACTGGGCTGCAGACTGCCCATGGAACAGGTGACCAGACATAGGGAATTGACAGTTGGCTGTGAGCGCATCGTGGTCTATCTTAGGGATGTGACTATTTTCAAAACTGATCAAGAACAATTATGCAATTTCACATATGCTTGCAGATTCAAGATCTGAAGACAACTTGATCAGCTCTAATTTTATGACAAGCATAAAATACGCATTTTAATTCCCTTTTGTTTGTTCTGTTTTGAGGGGGGTACATTATATGTGTTTATAGTAGTTCTATATGTCTTGGCCAGTAGGGATTTCTACTGAAAATCTTATTGCAGATATTTGGGAGGGTACGTGTACTCAGAGCCTACAAGAAAGCCCAACAGAGCCCAAAAATACAGCAAAAACCAAACAAAAATGGCCCGTCTCTTGTTTGGCTTGGTGAAAGATTCAACACCTTTGTGGATCACGTTCTGAGAGGTTCTGGGTTTACTTTCCATCAATGGCCTTGGTCAAAGAGCATGGCTGTAGCTGCTGCCTGCAGCCTCCCTGGCTCTCTGCTGCCTGCTGAAGAATGGACCCATTTTTCCTGTTGACCCTGCATGTATGTATTTTTATCTTTCTACTTTACAGAGATTGGGTCCCACTGCTGTAGAAAATCCTTCCCTGAGCCCCAGACTGACTGGGTCTCCTGTTACCTTCTCTCTTAGCACTTGTATCTCTGCACTGCACTCCCAGTTATAATTCATCATGAGCATATTTACCTGTGTGATGCTCGTCTCCCACCCTACCCCACTCCAAACAGTGAAGTCCAACAAGGTGGAGGCCATGTCTGCTGCATCTGCTGCCATTTACCCAGGGCCCACGCCTGGCACAGGGAAAGAGCTAACCATATGCTTGTGAAAGAAAGACATGGCACAAAAATGTACAGTGAGTGAGGAGGGTCTGGTGGGACCTGGCCCCCTGAAGCACTCAGGCACATCCTGGGGCAGGAGCTATGTAGGGCAGACAAGAGAGCTAAAGGCCAGGCTATAGGTGAGTGGCTGGCATTTCATGGCTCAGTCCTGCCACGTGGACTGAGGGCAGTGGATCACAGCAGATGAAAGGAGTTAAGTTGTGGCGGTGTGCCATCTGCACATTGTGACAGATACGTGTTTGAAAGCACTCCCTTGTGTTAGGGATTAACACAAAGACACAGTCAGCTCTTGACTCTTGGTCCCTATAAATGTGATCTTATTTGGAAGTAGAGTCCTTGAGATGGAATAAGTTAGGATGAGGTCACACTGACTTAGGAGGAACCCTTCATCCATTATGACTGGTGTCCTTATAAGAAGGGGAGACGACACTTGGAGCCACAGTACGTGGGGAGAAGGCCACATGGCAACACAGGCAGAGATTGAAGTGCCACAGCTGTCAGCTAAGGACCACCAAGGATTGCTGGAAAACACCAGCCCCTGGAAGAGGCAAAGGAGGACTCTCTCCTTGGGGGTTCAGGGGGAGCTGGGCCCTGTTGACCCTGTGATTTTCGACTTTCTACTGCCAGCTTCCAGAAGTGCGAGACAACAAATGTTGTTTGAGGTCACTCATTGGTGGTCTTTTATTACAATAGTCCTGGGAAACAAATTCACCTTGTACTGTACATGCCATTTACTGAAATGCATTTGACCCACATTAGCCAAAAGCAATTCTTGGTGATGGATTTCTTTTTTTTTCTCTCTCTCTAGCCTCCATACAGTTCTACCCTCCACACTTAGCACAGAGGGAAATAAGACGCTCACCTGGCATTGAATGTCAACCTCACAACCCATTCAAAGACAAACGTTTTTAAAAACCTATAAAACTTGATCATGTTTGTGTTATTCATCAAACTTAACATTAAAAAAAATGAAAAAGACATCTTCTTTCAAGGTTTATAAGATCTGCTAAGGTTGGATATCACTCTTACCAAAGAATGGGCGCCAACAGTGTGACATTACCATCCTGAGATGTGGGTGGTAATTCTAAATTAATAATTCCTGGGCACTATGCCTCAAATTTAGGAGCTGCCTGCAGGCAAAGTGTGGGTAACTGATAAGACCTATAGCGCATGCTTTTATATTTGAGATTGGCTCTCTACAAAACCAAACTATTTGTGAAAACAATAGTATAAAAGCTCTTCTTTTTTTATACAATCAAATTTAAAAGAGAAACACAAGCCTCCGGAAGGATCTGTGCATCTCGTGGCTTCTCTTTGTTGATTATCACCACATGGAACATTCAAGGCCTTTCCAGCTCAGCAGATTTCTGGGCAGACCCAGAAAAAGCCCCTCCTGGTGGGTTGTGTGAACACTGCTAATTCTTCTCAGGAGAGGCATCAATCTGGTCTGCTGATGTCCTCAAGACCAGAACCTTCTAGAAACTACTAGTGCTTTTTTCAGAAAGCCCTCTCCAGGAATTCATTTCTTTCCCTCTTCATGGGTGAGCACTGCCCAAAAGGAAAACTCTGAGGTCAAACGTCCAGCTCCTCGGGGTTCTTCTCCCAGACCTCCCATCTACAAGCTGCTTCTGACAGAACCACTTCATACTCAGATCATTCCAAAAGGCACTGGACATGCTCACTTTGGAATGGTTAAAGATATATATATATTGCTAAGAAATAAAAACAGGGAAAGTTTAAATATCACAGGAGGTGAGAGTGGAGAAATGAACAAAATCGTGTCATTCTGGGCCAGACCAGGCGCCTGGATAGCTCCTTCCTCTGCTGCATTGTGGGCTGGGCTTTCAGCTTCCAGGGGTTGGAAGCTTCCAGAAGTCCAGAGGAATGCTTGGCTCAACTCTAATTAATGGTATCTCCTTGGGGTACTGTGAAGGACAAATGCTTAACTTTCCACAACTCAGGGACCTTGAAGGCTCCCTAGTTAAATAATGTGGATAAAGAACAGGAAATGACGATTATGGTAGTAGACGAGGCAGGGTGAGGGGATGAGGAAAGAGCAGCGTTCTCTGGAGCAGTCTGCCCACTCAGGAACCCACTCAAACATTTTCCTGTAACGTGAGTGGGAATGAACAGCATGTATTTTTATCTTTCTACTTTCCAGAGATTGGGTCCCACTGCTGCAGAAAATCCTTCCCTGATTTTCATAGGTGGAAAATCCCCACCTATGAAGAATTTACCTACAGGTTCCACTCTCCCCTCAATTTCCAGCAAGCTTTTCTTAAATATGAGAGCCCCATGTAGATGGAGTTGAGCTTCAGTAACTGATGTTTTCACTCTTGCAGGTAGCAGCAGGCATAGGGCGATTACCCAATATGCCTTTGATGACAAAAACTCCTCAAGGCCAACTGGACGCCTAAAATGTTGAGTGCCACAGCGGCCCTAAGACACACTTTAAACATGGATTCCAGGTTTTTGGATGAAAGTGCTTTCTCAGGCAAGACTTTCTCACATTTGAAAAACCACCACCAATAAAAAATCCATATAAGCAACAATTTAGAAACCCGCAGAAATAGCCTTAGGTAGAGAGACACTCTGTTTACTGCTACCAGATTTATTCATTTTTTTCACTCTCTCCAATGCAGTCTGTTTCTAGTTGGAGAGTGTGTGTGTTTACATGCATATGTTTATGTGTATTTAAAGTAACTTTGCGCTTTGGTCACTCTGGATGTTACTAACAGAACACAGCCTGCTCACCGAGAGGGGCCAGGAGGAGGCCCTCATGTCCTGAGGGTGACAAGGGAGCTCGGCAGCACTGGCTGCCCATCAGTCACAGAGCACAGAGAATGAAGACCTTGGAGAGCAGAAGCGAGGGCTTCAAGCTCAGGTCCTGGCTTTGTTTTCTGTGTCCACGCTTCTTTTGCTAGCAGTGTTTTGAAAAAATTGTCCCCTCCCACTTCAAACTCATCAGGATTTTGAGTTAAAGAAAAAAAAATGGATATTAATAAGTGTTGGTGAGGATGTGGGGAAACTGGGACCCTCGTACATTTCTAGTGGGAATATATGATGGTGTAACTGCTCTGGAAGACAAGTTGGCCATTCCTCCAGTGATTAAGCAGAGTTGTATGATCCAGCAACTACATTCTTAGGTCTAAACCCAAGAGAATTGAAGATATGTGTCAAACCGTTGGTGAGGAAGGGAGTCCCCCATCAACCCCTCCAAGGGAGGGGTCTGACCACATGAAGGGAACACAAAGGGCATGGCAATGCCTGTCACTGCTCTTGGCCCCCAGGACCCAGCTCACCATGTGGCTCACAGATGTCACGGTTGCCAGCAAAAGCATGTCTCACATGAACACTGGATGGAACAACCCAGAAGAAATCTTCACATCGAGAAGAAATAGAGCAGGGTCAACTTTGCCAGTGGGCACCAGCCCCCGCCCCCTCCTCCCCACCATGGCCAGCAGATTTCAATCCACGGGGGAACGACAGTCTGTACGCTCCTCTCTTCTGTGCTGTAGTGGAAGGATTGCAGCTCCCTACCTGCCAGGAAGAGACAGAGCAGTGGGGTGGGCAGGGGGCCATGCTGTAGCCAGACTGTCTCCAGTGTTTCTGGATGGGAGAGGGGGAAGGTGCCAGCAGGCCACTCCCTGCTCAGGCATGGGTTGTCCCTAAGGCACTCCTGAGAAGGGACTCAGCCCACACTTATCATCCCGACCTAGGAGCCAGGCCAACACATCCAGCCCTGAGCACAGGGTATATTTGTGGGTCCCAGGGAAAGGCGGCAGGCTACCCTTGGGCCCCATCGCAATATGATCATATAAAAATTTGCAGGTAAATGCTCACAGCAGCACTGCTCAATAGACAAAAGGTGGAAAAACTTCATGTGTCCATCAACGAGAAGAAAGGATTAACAAAATATGGCACATTAAGCTTTTTAAAAAGAATGAGACGATGCTATGGCACGAGTGAACCCTGAAAACATTATGCCAGACACAAAAGGCCACACGTTGCATTATCCTGTTTATATGAAATCCCCAGGACAGACAAATCTAGAGACAGAAAGTAGATTTGTGGTTGCCAGTGTCTGGGGGAAGAGGGAATGGGCAGCGTGATGGTTGTAGCTGTATGTTCCCCAGAAAAGACCTATTATGGCAGGACCTTTTGATTAGATTATTTCAGTTAAGGCCTGCCCCAGGTGGGTCTTAATCCTCTTACCATAAGTAAGAGTCCTTTATAAGAGGATGAAATTCAGAGAAAGACAAAGAAGGCAGAGAGAAAACCACAGAAACTCAGAAGGAAACCACTGAAGCCAGAAGCTGGAAGCAATGAAACCTGAGAGAGAAGGGAGAAGCCAGCAGAGGCTGCCATGTGCCTTGCCATGTGACAGAGGAGTCCCGGGTCACCAGCAGCCTGTCTTCAGAAAGAAGGTATCATACTGATGATGCCTAAATTTGGACATTTTCATGGCTTCAAAACTGTAAACTCATAAACTAATAAATCTCCATTGTAATAGCCAACCCATCTTATGGTGTTTGCATCTCAACCACTTTAGGGAATTAAAACAGGGAGTGACTGCTAAATGGCATGGAGTTTGGGGTGATGAAAACATTGTAGAATTATATAGTGGCGATGGCTGCACAATCTTGTGACTGTCGCAAAAACCACTGAGTTGCACATGTTAAAAGGCTGAATTTCAGGGTATGTGAGTTTTACCTCAATAATAAAGAAAAAGTAGCTTCTTTTCCTTTTCCAGACCTATTATTTCATCAAGAGGAATGATAATGTGTAAAACGAAGATACATTTTCATACCAGCCTTAGAAATATCCTACTTTTGTTCCTTGGCCTTTTAACAGAAGGAGCCTTGCCCTCCACTGTGGGTTTTCTTTCCTGTCTTCTTCATATCTGTTCCTTCTCTCCTTTCATATGACAGGCCAAAGATACCTCTCATTGGAGCTATTATTTCTGCTTCTTTTTCCTCCTTTGCTCTTTGCTGTCTTGTGCACACTTTACTTACTTTAAAGGGGCCTCCTACCTTGAGAATTGAAGAACTATAAAACATGAGGCCTTTGTCAGATGTGGTATTCTTAGACAGCCTCTGGAAACCAAACTCTTAAAGTCATTCTCATTGGAAACAGCCTTTTGATAGCAGACCTTGGAAAGGTAACCTAAAGGAACTCTTAAATGGCATTTAACTCACTCATATGATTAAGAGTCTTTCCCAGTACCTATCAAAAGATTCCCTCCACTAAGAATTTAATTGTGTCAAAACCTTACCAAAGTGGTTTGCTTCAAAATATGCCAGGGGTAATTTTTTAAAAAGGGGTGACAGAAATGTGATGGTGATGGTTGCACAATTTGGTAAATTTACTAAAAACCAATGATCTGTACTCTTAAAATGGGTATAGTTTATGGTATACAAGTTATTTCTCCATGAAGTTATTTAAAAAACAAAAGCAAAAGTAAATAAGGGGAGGGGAAATGTGAGTAGAGGCAGAGAGAAGGCAAGATTGTCTGAGAGTTGGAGGAGTGGAAGCCAGCGATGGTCAGTGGAGTGGATGTCACTGTGTGCTGTTTTGATATCCTCTTAGGATACTGCTGGAGGCTGGAGTGTTGGCTTATGGAAGTTCTCCGGTGGGACCCTGTTTCAGTTTGCTAAAGCTACCAGAATGCATATACCAGAGTCGGGTTGGTTTTTACAATGAGGATTTATTAGGTTACAAATTTTACAGTTCTAAGGCCATGAGGATGTCCAAATTAAGGTATCAGGAGGAAGATACCTTCCTGGAGGAAAAGTTGCTGGCATCCAGGGTAGGGAAGGCACACGGGAAGGCACATGGCAATGTCTGCTGGTCCTTCTCTCCTGAGTTGGTTTCAAAATGAAACCTTTCAGAGGCTTTTCTCTGGATTTCATCTCTTAGCTTCTCTGAGCCCTCCAAATTCTATATGTCTTTTATCCTCTCATAAAGGACTCCATCAAGAGGATTAAGACTCAACTCGAATGGCCTGTGTCACATCTTCCTGGAAACAACCTAATCAAAAGGACCCATCTAACAATAGGTCTGTTTCCACAGGGATGGATTAAAAAACATGGCCTTTTATGGGTGTATTAGTCAGGGTTCTCTAGGGAAACAGAACCAACAGGAGATACCTGTAAATATAAGGTTTTACAAAAATGTTTCATGCAACTGTGGGGATGTACGAGTCCAAATTCTATTGGGCAGGCAGCGAGCTTGCAACTCCAATGAAGATCTTCGATGAATCGAAGGAGAGGCTGGCTGGTTGAAGCAGAGATAGAGAGAGATTCTCTTTTCCAACTTCTCCTTTAAAGACTTCAACTGATTAGATTAAACAACAGTCATTGTGGAAGGCATTCCCCTTAGTCAACTGCATATGTAATCAGCCGTAGACGCAGTCAGCATGCTGATGATTTAATAAACCAGACTTCTGGCTTATTAGCCAGCCACAAAATGTCCTTGCAGTAACAGCTAGGCCAGTGCTTACTTGACCAGACAACCAGGCACCATCACCTGGCCAAGTTGACACACGAATTCAACCATAAAAATGGGGTACATAACAGCTTAAAATCAGCACAGCCCTTTTCAAGTCACGTCCCCACGCACAAGAGAAGTGCGTGGGGGCCTGCTTCCCTCTCTGGGGATCATCCATTTCCAAAGCTTAGGGAATGAGGGGATGCAAATACCCTTCCCTTCTCCCTTGATTCAAGGAAGGAAAACTGAAGGACCATCCCATTTGCCCTCACCCAGCCCCACTTCCTTGTCTCCCTCTCAGGAGCAGATCCCAACCACTCTTTCCAGAAAATCACCCTCATGCCCACCTCTGTTTCAGAGTCGATTTCAAAATTCTCCACAATACAAAGCAAAAACAACCCCCCCAGCAAACTTCTCCTAAAGTACCACAAGTTCCAGGAAAATATATCTTCTGTATCTTGCTGACTCTGTCGCCAATATGGAATGTGTTGCTAGATAGCAGAAGGAACTAAACAAGGCAGCATGTCTCTGGCCTAGGTTTCCAGGAGGGAGAAACCCAGGTCATCATTATCAGAACTTTCCCTGCTCTTGCACGAGGACTGTGAGGGTGCAGGATGCTTAGACTCAGTTTTTTGTGAAAGTGGGAAGATGGATTTGTTGAACTTTGAAGCTTTCTTCTCAACCTGAGAATGACCGTTTTAAGAATGGGTGGTCCCTGTTAAGGGCAAAGAAAAGAAAACACGCCATACTGAGAGAAATGAATATCTGAGAAAGGTGATGTGATGTCGGGAAAACCTTACCACCCATGAATTTAGGGTTCATTTGCTTTCCATCGACAACACAATTGCACACTCTACTAGGAAATCGCAGGAGGATAGTAAGATTTCAGTGACTGAATTTTTTAAAGCCATGGAGGATATAGCATTTTAGACAGCATTTCACTCTTCAATCTGTTACATCAAAAGGCTGCTCTGGGAAAACTCCTTTCTTTAGAGAATCCAGGAGCCACCAATGATCTGCAATCACCTTGCTTAATAAAACAATCCCAAATATCGTTAGGAATCTTGGGTTAACTGACCACTACTAGCTTCCATTGGGCCATCATTTCAATGCTGGTGTTGTGCTAAAAAACCCTCAACCAGAGAAGCATATTACTGATTTCATTATGCCGTGTCTAACTTAGGACGCAGTACCATGTAGTGTGTTGGGCTATGCAGAAATAGATCTCCCCAAAGGCAGCACCTCCAGTTTTCAAATTCTTAGAATTTGTGCCAGAGCTGACTGTGCCACCCATCTGTGCCTTCTTCCACCCTTAGCTTCTCCAGCTGTAACCCACCTAGCCACACCAGCTGTCCTGCCTACCCTCTGGCTCCAAGATCCAATCCGGGGTATCAGCCAGAGCTGTCCACATGGATAGCAGAAGAGGGACGAGGGAGTTGACAGGTACAGGGAGAGGAAAGCACGGTGGGAAATCAGTGATATTCAATCCCAAAGGACTGAGGATGAGACAGCAAGCATAATATTTTACCAGTCTCACTGTTATATAATATATTTCAAGTTAGAAAAACATTTGGCATACCAACTTTCAACTCATTATTGTAGTGATGCTTTCACTTATCAAAAACATTTGTGCTATCGTATAAAATTCATTTGCTTCTCACCAAGCAAGCTATCACTGGCCTCACTTTAAGGATGAGGCAACAGCTTACAGAAAAGATAAGTTCTTTGGTTGGTAGTAGCTGAGCTGAAATGCATGCAAAGTCTAAGCGAGCATTTGATGGAGACTTTTTTTGGGGGGGATTGGCTTTACAAGGAGATTTATTAGATTACAAATTTACAGTTCTAAGGCCATGAAAATGTCCAAATTGAGATATCACCAGATGATAACTTCACTCTAGAAAGGCTGATCGTGTCTGGATTCTCTGTCACATGGGAAGGCACATGGTGATGTCTGCTGGCCCTTTACTCCCGGGTTTCATTGCTTTCCGTTCCTGTATCCAGTGGCCTCCTCTCTGAGCTTCTCAGACAGAGACTTTTAAAATTTTCTGATTACAAATGAAACTAGTGCTCTGATTGCAAACAATGCTCAGGATAGAAAATATGGAACGTATAAAAAGCATGGTTTAAAAAGCACCCAAACCCCACCACCCAAGAACACATGCTATTAATATTTTGCCTTTAACCTCCCAATCTTTTTTCCTAAGTTATTTGTGATCATATATATATATATCATTTTGAATCAAACGTTTCAAGTAGTACTATATTACTATATTACAACACTAATACAAGTACTATGTTACAACACCAATACAAGTGCTTCATAAGATACTTTTGATATCTGCATAATATTCAGTGTGGTTATAGGATAATTTATTTTGATGATTTATTCTTTAGGGATACTTTGGTTATTCCACATAACAATGAGCAGAGCAATTTGGTGTAAATATCTTTGTTTACATTTTGGATTATGTCTTTGGGCTCCATTCCTAGAAACTGAATTGCAGTACTGCAGAAAATTCTGTGAAGAAAGAATGTGCTCATTCTCACACCCACTGATAGTCTATTATGGAATGCCAGGCTCTGCCAGGATTAGCTTTATTTCAATCTTTATTCATTTTACAGGCTACACATATATATAAACACATACACACACATATATAAATACACACGCACGCATATATGCTGCTTTAGTTGAATTTGCATTTCTCGGTTAATAGTGAGGTTGAACATTTTCAGTGTTTAGTAGCCATTTGTAATTCATCCATGTGGACTAAATGTCCTTTGCCTACTAATTACATCACGTTCAAGTGTCTTCTCATTGATAAGAAAGAGTCTCAGCAATCAGTATGGTAAGGATATTAACCCTGGGGTCCATTGTAATTTTTGAGATACATTTCACAGATTAATATTTGTCTTCTACTTATATTTTTTCACGGGTTTTCACATACAATTGTTCTTTACTTTATTAGGTAAAGCTGTCCACGCATTCCTCCATTATTTATTTTATTGCCAAAATATCTTTCCTCTTCCAAAGATCAGGTAAATATTTCTTCCCAACTTTTTACTCACTTCAGGGTAGAGGGCAGGTACATGCTACAAGATCAGCACAAATCAATAAGAAACACTCATAAGAGTAGCAATTGTAGTGTCTGCAATGAATGAACAGGAATTATTACAAAGTTTACTGAATCCATGTGCCAGATATATATACTATATGCCACATACCAAAATAAGTTTTGATGGATTAAATAGTCAATGTCAAAAAGCAAGTCAATTCACAAAATCTCTGAGAAGAAATGAAATCGTTCTGCTTGTTATTCATTCTTCGTATGTTCTTACTGGGTTGTTATGCATTGAGTCAAGTTCTCTGCAAGACATGTTCAAGTCCTGACCCACAGGGGTGCAAACCCTTTGTAAGCAGCATCTTCGAAGAGGTTAAAAGTTAAGATGAGGACAAAGTGAATTAGATGGACCTTACTCCAATATGCCTGGAGCCCTTAGAAGCAGAGGAGGTTTGGACAGATGGGGAGAGAGACACCCTGTGGCGGAGGCAGGGATGGAGTTAGGGGTGGCCAGCACCTCACCATCAGAACCTTCCCGATACCCTGACTTTGGATTTCCAGCCTCCAACACTGTGAAGCAAGAACCCCTATTGCTAAAACTGACCAGTGAGTGGCATCTGCTACACAGCCTTGCCAACTAAGACAGGTTCTGAATCGAAATACATCTCAAAATTCTGAAACATAAATCCTTATTTAGGAAATACAGAAAACCTAGAATTTGCTTTGCTGTTCTACAAATGAATTGCTTAAGGATCAAGAAATTGTCAATATCACCTTCACTAGAACTTGGCAGTTAGAAGACTAAATAGAACGACCCAGTCTAATATCATAGTATATTATGATACTTATATAGTCAGCAGTTAGAAAGTTGGGTCTAGGGTGGGGGCCAATGCCAGCACATGCTCTTCTCATCATACCACCACATGAGGTAGGAGACGAGACAGCAGGGAGAAGGGAGAGGAGTGAGAGCAAGTCCCTCCTCAGTGGGGAGGAAACCTGGGATGCTGCTGGGAGCTGCAGAGGCTCCGCAGATGTCCTGGCATCTGGCATGGTCATCAGAATCTCTGAATCAAGAAACTTCTGCAGGTCTGAAGACCTGGCCACCCTCCAGCTTAGCCTCCCTTGGCAGCAGTCCCTGCCAGCAGTGCCAAACCCAAACAAAAGGAACTTATAGTGCTCCCTGGCTCCACCTGCTGTCCTGCTCCAGGGTCCAGCCGGGCAGTCCCCTTCTCTGTCCCTCTCCTATTTCCCAAGGACACGAGTCTTTGCCTGGTGTTATCATGTGGGGGCCATATCGCAGGGTAGCTGTGAAGATCCCGGGAACTGGAAATGGGCTCCTTGTCCCTCCACTGCCAGCTCTGCTGTTTATAATGATGCAGGCAACTCAGCTGGATCAAGCATGTTGACTATAAGTGAAAAACATAAAGCTAAGGAAAAGAAGAAAGCTAAGACAGGGAGGGGGAAAGGTTAGAACACAAAGGCAGGCCGTGAAGTCCCAGTAGAAGGCACCATGAACGTGGCCCTCAGCCTTTTCTCCTAACTCAACCCAAGGGGATACAGCCACACCAAAGAGGTTTGTGTCTGTCATTTAGCACCAACCCATGGTGCCCTCCTTTTGTCCCTTCACCAGTTTAATTTCCACATCCACCCTCAGATCCACTCCCTTCCATTCACCCTCGCCTCCCCGGTTGCTCTGCCTGTCTTAGTTACTTGGCAAACCCATGACCCAGTTAAAACCACCTCCCGACCTGCTCAGCGCCCACTTCTGTGCAGTGGCATAGCGGTGGAAGACACTTCTGCGCTGGCGGGCCTTGCCCTACGTGCCTGACCAGACTGACCTTGATGCCACCTGGCAATTATGCTACGTTTCTCCCATCCTTTTGCTCTCTGACTCCCTTCAACAATAGTTCCCACCTTCTTTCCTCAGTTCTCCATTTTCCAAGACTCTTAGCAGATGGCCTTGCTTTCTCCCTCACCGAGAAAATGAAATAACTGGAAGAGAATTTACCGAGACTCCATTTGAGGGAAGCATCCGTGCTAAGACACTCTGTTTCCTTGCCCCCTTCAGGGAGAACTGTCCCAATCTTTCTAAAGTGAATCCTTCTGCTGGCATCCTACATCTCCTCTTCTCTCCACCACCCAAGGACCCATTTGGGCAAGTCTCTCCACATTCTCTTGTAAGATAACCCTGCCCTATGTTTGAAAACCAGAGCCACAGAAGTCTGAGGAATCTGGGAGACACAAGCATGAATCAAGGTCCACCACTGAGGCAAGTCCCCCACCTCTCAAAGTCCCAGTATTCTCAACAAAGCCAAACTGGGGCGACCACCGGCTTACTTGTCGAATGGGGTGGAGAAGTAACTTGTCATAGTCACTGCACGTTCTGATGGTGGCTGCTGTAGAACTGCGTTTTGGAGGCCACGTCTCCCTCAAGTCTACTAAAGAACTGGATCTAGTCAAAGTTGACAACATATATGTCTGTTTTCTATTTGACTTCAGTGTTCCTTTCACAACATTAAAATGCCATCAATTCTATTCTATGGGCTAAGCAAAAATCCCGAAAAGCACATGGTATGGGTATAGGGAAGACACTGAAAGGTTTGGACAGGAGAATTGCTTTTCAATGTGTCTGTAGAGTGTGGGGAAAGTAGAAACTCTAGTATTAATTTCTGTTTGAGACTTTTAAGTGCTGTCTGTGAATTCATTCTGTAGACAAGAGGATTTAAAAAGCAGAACATTTAAACGATAGAACATTCTTTATGTGGGACACATCAATTTTAAATATATGCAACATATGACACCCAAAATTCCTTTGGGATGATCAGCGACTGCGAAACAAAATGGAAAAGTCTTACATAGCGAATGTTATTTTGAGTACGTCTCTGGAACTAAAAGGATTCAGAAGTACAATAAAAGTTGTATGCCCTAAGAAGGGAAATCATCTACACAATTTAAAACCACACTCCTCAGCAGTGCCTGGCTTGCTAAAAAACACGACTAGTTTTGGACTCCTTTACATAACTTCCCCTGAGGGACAGGGTAGATGTGCCTGACGATATTCAGCTTCCAAGACAAGAGAAGATGGATGTTGGGAAAAGAAAAGTCTTAATTGACATTGCCGGCGGGCGCTACTCCTTTTTAAAAGAGAGCTGTTAAAAGTTGTCTGATTACTAACTGCTCTGGCTGAATATTCTTGAGACTTTTTAAAAAAATCCCATTTGGATAAATACATGTGAGTTGAAGTTACATTTCACTCTTTCTTTAAAATTACTACTTTTATGCCCTCTTTGTTGAGGAAGAGAATCCTCTATTTCCAAGTGTAGATGTGAAGGGGGTACCAACACGTTCATGCCCAGAAGCATGCACGCTACTACCCAGAGGGTTTTCACAGTTGACCAAATGTGCTAACATGTCTTTCCCTACATGGTCCTGTGGCCATCTGGCTCAGGGGGGGTTACCTGACTCACCCCAAAACATGCGGCAAAAGAGAGGCTTGGCGAGAACTCTCTCCCCTGCTGTTAAACACTGGACAAATGTGTCTGGCTACATCCTTTAAGAAGTCTCAATGTCTGAATGAAATAAGCCTTTCATAATTCCACAGTTGCATCAAATATCTCAGGTGGCAGATACAGGATACAGCTGGGTCTTCAAATGCCCCTGATTAAACCAGGCTGCAGGTGCAGAGAAGTAAACCTGCTCTGGGCAGGGCCTTTGTTTTGCTTAAGAGAGGAAGGAGTAACTCATATAAATATAAATCCCAGGTGGCAGGATTCCTGGTGAAAAGCTCTTTAAAATATTAATACTTCCTCCAATAGCCTTTTTAAACACAAGGACCCCTCATTGTCCATGCCAATGGGAATGTATTCAATTGCTTTCTGGAAGCTGGACTGAAAATATTTTCTTTTATTTTTCTTTTATTTACTCCATGCTTACACTGGAAGTTATTGAGTTATAGCTGTAAATAAATCTAAAGCCATTGAGAACTGGAGGCAAAAATGACTCAAGAGAATCCTACTCTAAATTACTATAGTACATACGGGGCTCTAAGAAGCTCAGGCAACAAAGCCCAAATGCTGGGTCCCTTCTCCAACCAGACCAATGGTATCCTCTCTGCACTTCAAGGTAAAAGACAACCACAGAATAAAAGATACGCATCCAGAAATACAGTTTAAAAACTTGCTAATGTATATAAACACAATGATAATGTATGGTGTCTTCCAGTCGATTTTTTTGTTTACTTTCAATTCCTATGGTAACTATGCTGCCTCATGGAGGTCTTGTTTTCATTAATGAATAGGCTGAATAGTTTTGAGCTTAAATAAATGTAGCAAATGCTGCCCATTCAATGGTGCCATATTGCAATTGTCACAGGCTTTTCAATGCAATTGAAACTCCTGTGGTATTTGGTAATAGTTTGTTTCCTGGAGCACATAACCTTTCTCTACTTTCTGAGAAAAGCTGAGACACTCTGAAGTGATGTTGGGAAGAATGGGCTTTCAATAGTTCTGAGACTGTCATCGGCCTGCTGTGCCAGGTTAGAGAAGCTACCTAACCTCTCTGAGCCTGCCACCTCATCTATCATAAAGGAGGGGCAGAACACCTTTTCCTTTTAAGGCTAAAATTTTACCCTTCTCCCTTTTGCACAGTTACATGTTTAATAAATCTGGGTTCTCCCAAACTGTGGCTTGTCTCTTTCCAAATGATTATAAATTCTGAATTAGTGGCATGGGACTTGATGAGATTGCCAGCCCACACTTGTCTGTGTCTGCCTGTTGATGCTTACTTCATTCTCTGCACCCCTGACTCTGTTACACCCTTCCCCCTTTCCTTCTCCCCAGCACCCTCTGCTCAAGTCCTAGCCCACCTGGCTTTCCATCTGCCTCAAAGCCTCCTCCTGCACTGCCACTGGAAACACACTCAGGAGCACTAAGATGACATCTTCATTCAGCCATTAAGTGATGTTTTTTGATGGTTTACTCTGTTCTGAATAGTTTCACTCATTTTTAAGTAAGTCCCCTGAAGGCTGCATTCTTTTCTGTGACCAGGACCACACCTTAGATTTTCTTGTTTCTGCCTTAATACCGGAGGCTCGAGAGGACAGGCATGTCATCTTAGAGCTTCACATATTTAAAATGGCAAAGCCCTTTGAGCTCACCTGGTCCAAATCTCTTGGGAGCAGGCCAGGGAAGACCTGACAAGTGGCACTCTGTTGAGGATTTCTCTCAGCACTTCTGGGAGGTGTAAATTTCTCCACCTCACAGATGAGGACACTGCCAGGATTTCTAGGAGATGCCTTTACAACAGGTGCTGACTGCCAGCCTCTTTGGGGATTACTGTGACATGAAACTCAGTGGCCACCGCCCCTGCTGATCTCCCAGTTCCCATGTACCCTGATTAGCCTTTGTCATGCCTGGGTCCACCTGGACACAGAACTCAGCCCTTATCTGAATTTTCTGGAAAGAATCCTGTCACACACAAGCATGAATGGGACATGCAGAGTGGGGAATTGACCTCTCAGGCTGCACAGAAAACAAGGTAAAAGCAAATCCTCATGAGACAGTTCTGTCCTTGCTCTAATGTGCTTCCTCCTTTATCTGTCATGAGAGGTTCTAGCTTCCCTCAGCCCCTCCCCTCCTCAGTCTGTCTGGTCCTGGGCCTCTCTCTCCCTCTGTTGTATGTTGGGAGCAATTCATTCTGCCCTGCAATGCCTTCTCACCCATCGCTGATATCAGAGGTCCTCCAGTTAGACTCCATTATGCTTAAAAAGCAGAAAGGAGTGCAAATAACCCCTAAAGCACTTGTTTTATGGAAGGCTACGTCTATATCAGTAACAGACACCACACAGCAGACCTAGACTCTGTGTCCATACTTAGATGCTTGTCTCCTGGAAGTAGGCCTTCTGGTCAACCCGATCCTATCCCACCTGCTATCATACCACACCAGGCTCTTCTAGGCTCTCTGCAACCACTCTTACCACTCGTACATGCAAGTGCTTTGTTCATGTATGTGTTTTCCTATTAGCAGGGCTGTCTCTTCACTGGGACGTAAGCTCTGTAAACATAGGGTCCTTTTCTGTTTTGTTCACAGCCATATTCCTGATGAAAGTGCCTGGCTCCTAATATATGCTCAATAAGTATTTTGGGATGACTGACTGACTGACTGAATGAATGAATGAATACTAGCCAGAGAAGGCAACACTGAATTTTGCGGATCTGTGTCATTTATCACCAAAGATCCCAGATTTTCATCTGCTACCAACAGTGCAAAACTGAATGATATAAGACCTCCCTAATATATTTCTTCAAGATGCCTAAATTATACTTTTCTGTTTGGAGTTCCAGATGTTTCCATAAGCCAGATGTGGAGGGAGTTAGCAGCAGAGAAACTGTGAGCCCTCACAAAGATGTCTTTCTGCCAGCAAATGTACTGTGATAGCTCTTGAGCACTGTCCCTGCCTCCTGGAGCTTCCAGTCTAATAGCCATCCTATTCTACTTGGCCACGTTTCTCCAGGTCCTTGAGCCTTGGCCTTGAGAAGCACTATTGGGCCTGGCATACCTATCCTCCCTCCTCAAGGCTGAACTTGTCTGCAGCATCCTACGCGAACACTGGTGTTTCCAAAGCACTCTGTGTGTGTAGCGCAATATTCACTGCTCACCTGACAAAAGATATTAATTTAATGTATTAATAAATTCCAGAAGATAGCTGCCCTGTTGTTGGCTGCTAAGAACTACTCAGAGGGTTAGAGTAGTCTGCAATTAATTCCAAGGCTGAAAAGACTCAAGAAGTATTGCGCAGGGTATACTTCTCAGCATAAACTCCCAAGGGCAATCGCCTTTCCAGGGGTGTTAAAGCTTCAGCAATCAACCTTTACTGATTCTTCTAGGCCATCAAGAGAAAAAAATATCCTTGTACCAACCTTCACTCTCAGAAATGGATTGAAAAGCTCCCATTTACATGTCAAACCCTGTTAAGACAATCAGGGCTTTATGCCAGCCACTGGCTTAGGACAATGGATCTGCTTTTACCTTAGCTGAGATTAGAGAATCTGTCAACAGGCATCTCAGCCAAGCTGTCATCTTTGGGTCTTATTACCCTTAAGCAATGGTTGGACTAAAAGATTCATAGGAATGCCTTGAGGTATCTTGATGGAGGAGGCTGGTCATAAGACCTGTCTCATTTCTCCTCACTCAACAGGTCTCTCTGCGTTCAAACAACAGGCGTCAGTTCCTCTGAGTTATTCATAGGAGGATGTCTTCAGACTATCTCAATCACCTTCATGTAGATATAAAGGAAGGCATAAAACCAGGAGGAGCATTCGCTATAGGATGCTGCAATGCCCCTTCTCTTCTCTCATTGAAACCTCAAGATTTACTCTTTGCTAAGAATTATGGAGATGGACCCAGTTGGTAGCTTTATGCCCTAACTGAAGTCATGCATTCCGAGTCACATAAAATCATGCCTGGTTCGGACTGCAAATTGTGTGATGGGGCATCACTGTGCTGTTCACCTACAAAGGCCTTCCTTCTTAAAGTATCAGAAACATGCCTTACCTCTAAGTTCTTGCTTCTCTAAGGGCCAGTCCATGGACAAGTAGCATCAGCATCACCTGTGGGACTGCTAGTTATGCAAATCCATACCCCCTCTCCCACCTAGAGCTATGGACTTTCCACAGGTGGAGCCTGGAATCGTTGCTTTAACAAGATCTCCAGGTGATTCTTAGGTGCACTGAAGTTGGAGAACCTCTGCTCTAATACTCTCCCATGTTGACTTCTCAGCCACAGTTCTCAGAGGACTGGGATCTAAAGGCTAGGAAGGGCAATTATTTTCTGGCTCTTACAACTGCAAAAAGAGAGTTAGGCAGAGGTTTGACCCTGAGACACCCTCAAGAGAGCCTTGCTATATGGAAAAGGTCTGTTCACTGAGGGAGGAGTATTAAGATTGGCAGGGGACACAGTGGGTCCATGTTAACTTTTTGGTACTTTTTGAGTTCCTAGAATTTTCTGGTGAGTGATTTTGGATAAGGTTAGTGCAAAGTGGCCCTAAACCAAAAAAAAAAAAAAAGACATTGGAAACATTATGCTAAGTGAAATAATATAGACAGCTGAAAAAAGAAATGAAGTCCTGATGCTTGTGACAACAGGGGTAAACCTTGACGACATTATGTTGTGTGAAATAGGCTAGACACAAAAGGACAAATCTTGTCTCAGTCCACTTATATGAAATATCTAGAAAAAGCAAATTCATAGCGGCAAGAGGTAGATCAGAGGTTACCAGGGAATGGGGAGTTATTGCTGAAAAGGTACAGAGCTTCTGTTCAAGGTGATGAAAAAGTCCTGGTAACAAATGGTGCTGATGGCAACACAAGATTGTGGATAAAACTAATAACTCTGAATTGCACATTTAAAAGTGGTTAACATGGGAAGTTTACATTATATGTGTGTTATCACAATAATTTTTTAAACAGAAGCTTTTGATTGAATTGCTTTCATTTTAAAATTAGTTGCTTTTTTTTACATCACACTTGAAGTGCTTGAAATTAGACACACTTTTTCCTGAGAAAAAAAATGCCACTAATATCATAGAATAAATCAGTGACCCAAGAAATACTTGATGAATTGGAGGTTCTATACAAAAAAATGAGCCTCTGTATTATCAGCATGTTAAATCAGCATAATGCCAGATAACCATCATGTTTATAAAGTGTTCTTCTACTTTTGTGGGGGGTAATCACATAATTTTGGACTTTAAGGAAAAGAAAACAGGATTATCAGTGCATTACTGCTCCATTCAACCTGCTTACTTGTCTCACAGGAGGTCCCACCGACATCAGGCAAATCCCTTTTATCATTATAATAATGCGCACTCTGAGACCTACTGGGGTATATTTAAGAAACCACAGTTCTGAAGGTGAATCTTTAGCGAGACGTCCCATCATTGTCATGCCTTGCCTTCCTTTTGATTCGACCAGACCTACCCCACTGGGTTTGGAGAACTCTGCAGATGTGAAAGTGTCTAGTGAGCAAGTCTGGAAAGCCGGTGTGCCAGGCCTGCAGGAGTCAAGAAACCAGGGAAATGTTCTGAATCGAGCCTTCTGCTGGGCCAGACCTCCTCTGCTGTCCTTGGGAGGGGCTGCCCCGTGCTGAGACTTGGAAGGACTAGTATATCCAATACAGAAAACCAGGCAGAGGAAAACAAAGGAGATAGGTGGCACTTCCACTTTGAATTTAAAAAGCAATTAAAGGGCGGGCCACGGTGGCTCAGCAGGCAGTTCTCGCCTGCCATGCCGGAGACCCAGATTCGATTCCCGGTGCCTGCCCATGCAAAAAAAAAAAAAAAAAGCAATTAAAAAGAAAACATTTGGAAACCACATATCTGATAGGGGTCTAAAATATATAAAGAAATCCTGAAAATCAACAACAAAAAGACAAATGACCCAATTAAAAAATAGACAAGGGTGGTGTGATGGTGGCTCAGTGGCAGAATCCTCACGTGCCATGCCAGAGACCCGGTGCCTGCTGAAACCCAGGGGGACCAGGATCTCCAAGATTATCAAATAATTACATACCCCTATCCTTTAATGCTGACACCCCTTACCTTCTCATCAGAAAAAGTCAGAACAGACTTTGCCTACAGATCCCTAGAGACTGGGAGAAGGATCAATGGAGGAGGAGTTACAACAGAGAAAATTGGATTTAGCAAGCGAGTTTGACTGCTGAATTGCCATATTGATATTTCGTCTTGCTTCCAGTGTTTTGGAGCAACTAGAAGCAAAAATATGAAATAGTGGAATGGGAACACATAACAAACTCTGAAATCTGTTCTGTAATTACATAATGAAGTGTACTTTGAAAATTATTGCTTTTTCTTTCTTTTCTTTGTATACATGTTATATTTCACAATAAAAACAAACATTTTAAAAAATGGGCAAAAGACTTGAATGGACATTTATCCAAAGAAGATATAAAAATGGCCAATAAGCACATAAAAAGATGCTCAACATCATCAGTTCCAAGGGAAATGCAAATCAAAATCACTACACACCCACTAGAATGGCTACTATTAAAAAAAAGGGAAAACAATCAGTGTAGGAGAGGATGTGGAGAAATAGGAACACCTGCTCATTTTTGGTGGGGATGTATAATGGTGAACCTGCTATGGAAGACAGTTGGCAATCCCTGGTAAGTTAATATAGGATTACCACATGTCTTGGCAATCCCATTTCTAGAAGAATTCAGACGAATTGAAAGCAGAAACTCAAACAGATATTTGCACACTGATGCTCACAGTGCCATTATTCACAATTGCCAAAAGATGGAAGCAACCCAAGTGTCCATCAACTGATGAATGGATAAACAAAATGTGTTATATACACACAATGGAATATTATTCAGCTGTAAAAAGGAATGGAGTTCTGGAACCTACAACAAAATGGATGAACCCTGAAGACATCATGTTAAGTGAAATAAACCAGACACAAAAGGACAAATGCTGTATAATCTCAGTTATATGAAATATTTAGAATACGCAAATTCAAAGTCAGGATTCTAGAATACAGGTCACCAGGGGATGGGATGGGGGTGGGGAATGGGGAGTTAATGCCTAAAGGGAACAGAGTTTCTGCATGGGGTGATGGAAAAGTTTTGTAATGGCCTGTGGTGACAGCAGCACAATGCTGTGAGTGTAATTAATACCACTGAAATGCATATTTGAAAGTGGTTAAAATGGGAAAACTTAAGTGGTATAAATGGTTCCAGAATTAATTTTTTTAAAAAAACCACAGAACTGTACAACACAAACTGTGAACCTTAATGTAAACTATAAACTGTAGGCAATAGTATAATTATAATAATTATACTATTATAATGACAATTGTTTCATCAATTGTAACAAAAGTACCACGCTAATGCAAGGTGTTAATAATAGGGAAAGCTGGGGAGGGGGGTAGTTCATAGGAACCCTATACTTCATGCATGATTTTTCCGTAAAACTGCAACTTCTCTAATACAAAAAGCAATTAAAAAGAAAAAACAATGGAAATAAGTCATGATGCACACAGTAAAACCCTTGAGGAGTTTGTATGATAACCCCTTGATTTTAAATCCTTAAACAAAGAAACAAAACCCTTCAGTTGCTGACTCTCATCCTACAAATTCAGCTTAAAACTATGAAGACCTTCTCACATTACAGCTTTAGTACATTATTTAAAATGGACTCAAGTAATATTTTCAGGGAAAGTCCATTTATTTCCCCCAAGTAGAGATTTAAAAACCTAAGGGAGCCATCTGGCGGCTTGATTGCCTACTAATTAAAATCTTTCTGTTGGGTACAAGATTCCCATCCCAGGGGACCCGTCATTGGAGCAAAAGACACTAAAAAGACCACACTGGACATAAAAATGTTCTTATGCTGCCCAAAATTCAAAAATTGTAATTCAGACCAATCAAACTGAAATAAGAGTAATTCGGATACTATTTTCTCTAACTCTATAAAGCTCTATAAAGGAAACTCAATAATGTCTGAATAAAAAAAAATTCATTGTGTTTTGAACCATTTCAAGATGGATGTTTCATAGATAAAATGAGACAGTTTATTCAATAATTAAAAATTAGAATGCAAACCAAAAAACATGAATCAATGACTCACTGAAATAAATGCGTACATTTGATTAGCATTGCATCTTGCTCCTACTTTATCAGATGTGATCAGTAGAGTAAGTGTGAAGTGTCTTAGGAAGATATACCCCCTGCTTGGAAAAATCAACTTCAACTTTTGAGTGCGGTTGATAAAAATACTTTAATATTTAATGTACCATTGCTTTCAGGTCTGTAATATGTTACACCATAAACTGAGACTGTTAATGATTTGAAGAGAGTGTCTATTTCTTTAAATGTTAAAATTTCTCTCTCCATAATAAATCTTGTATTCATGGAGAGAAATGCATACGCATTATTCTCCCTAGAAAGTAGGAAAGATGATGGCAAAATTTCAGAAAGTTCTCTTTGAGAAAAAGATAGTGCTTCTGTATCAATTCTCTTCACGAGTCTTCTAGGTCCTGTGTGGTAGGTTGGTTTAGACATGTACTTAATTTTAAACTGCATTCCTGCAGATATGAGCCCATTGTAAACAGGGCTCCTTGAAGACATGAATTTTAGTTAAGATGTGCCCCAACTAACTGAGGGTGGGTCTTAACCTGGACGACTGGACGCCTTATGAAGAAGACGCTGAAGTCACAGAAGCCAGAAAAGAGAGGACATTGCATGTGACAAGGGGAAGAGACACAATCCAAGGAACCCCAAAGATTGTAATCAGCCAGCACAGTACACTGCCGACCCAAGGAGGAAGCAAGCTTTCTAGTCTCTGCAACCATGCGACACTAAATTCCCATTGTTTAAGCCAACCCATTGTGTCATATTTGGCATAGCAGCCTGGCAAACTAACACCATCCATTACGCCAACTTGCCCAGCACCCAACAAGTTTCTGGGAGTGATGGTTTTTTGCATGAGAAGACCCAGCTCCTCACACGAAAGCCTAATTGCACAGATTTCACTGGCATCCATGGAGAACTGGCAGCTAAGAGTTTCTCATTATTTCCATTTCAGTCCATTGTTAAAGTAACTTGGCTGTAAAAATGTACCAGGAACTTGGCATAAATGTCGAAAATCAAAACGTAATTTTCATAATCACTTACAAAACTAACACAGACTATTTTTTAAAAGATATTAGGTCTCCTAAAGTACAGTGTAAATCAAATATGACATTAAAAGCCTATGAAATGTACATTCTCCTGAACTATTTCTAAATTAATGGCATTCTTTTTTTTCATTATTATAGAAGTTGTGGGTTTACGTAATAATCATGCATAAAACACAGAATTCCCATTTACCACCCTATTATTAACACTGTGCCTTGCTGTGGTACGTCTGTTACAACTGATGAAAGCATATTTTTATAATTGTCCTATTAACTGTAGTCCACGGTTTAACTTGAAGTATGCTGTTTAGGTAGTGTAGTTCCATGGATTTTTTTTAAATTAAAATCTGTTAGCATATATACAGCTTATTATTCCGCTTTTAACCCTATTCAGATATATTCCAGTACTGATTAATTATTCAATGTTGTATTACCATTACCATCCTGCATTATCAAAACATTTCTATCATTCCCTATAGGATCCTTGAACATACTAAGTTTGAACTCCCTATTCCCTATCCCCACCCTATCCCCTATATTCTCGAATCTGATTCTGTGAGTTTGTTTATTCTAATGGTTTCACATCAGTGAAAAAGGACAAATATTGTCTGATCACACAGACACTGGGTTTTTAACTCAGAAGGAGAAGCAAGGACAACAAATGCCAGGTGCATCCCTACGGCTGGTCCTTATGGGTTCAGAACACTGGTTATGGAGTCTGGTGTTTGGGAGGCACTCAAGATCCCCTCCACTCACCTCTTTCCCTGGTGCTTTGCTCCCCGCCCTACTCCAATAAGAGTCCGAAGAGCTGGGGTGGCAGATGGTGGTGGGCCCGGCCTGTGACCCAGTTGTGAATTGCAAATACACCATTGTTTCTCGTGCTAAATATGTCCTTGGCCAAGATACCAGGTTAATTACAGAAAGTTAGTTAAAAAAAAAAAAAAAAACCCACTAAGTCTCCTGGCACTTTGTCCACAGGAGATCAGGTTGGACATCAGGTTGGCACAGCTCTCACTTCGTGGAAGTGGGACTCTCCAGGTGGGGGCAGGGAGCTGGGTGCTGCAGATGCGCGTGGGACAAGTTTTCGCTCAGTCCCACACGTACGCTGCCGTGAACAGAACACGACGGCTCCCCCACAGCCTGCTGTCCCCTGCACAGCTCCGTGGTTCTCGAACAAATTGGCTCCCTAAGTCAAATGCTCAGATGGAGCAGAAGTAGGTGGGCTCAATGCAAGTGCTGCTGGCAAAGGCAACCAAGCTGGAGAGTCTAATGCAGTGGTTCTCAACCCGGGCAGGTTTGCCCCAAGGGGACATCTATCTGACAAAGTCTGGAGACATTTGTCATTTTGTAAATGGGAGGGGAGAGGCCCGGGGTGCTGCTAAACACTCTACAAGGCACAGGACAGCCCACGCCACCAAGAATGATAAGATCCCAAATGTCAAGAGTGCCAACGCTGAGAACCCCTGTTCTAGCAGGATGTGAAAATTAATTCTACAAGAGTATCTGCCACCTCAAATAAACATAGAAGCTTAAAAGAACAAAAATGTAAATCTTTTATTTTATCTTCCATATATTCATTAATACTGATTTTATATCCATTTACTTAAATTTTCTCCATCTCTTTTTCCATGATCCTTACGTAAAATCTATGTTACAGTAGCTATAAAAAGTGATACCGGGGCAGTCCCCATTTTTGCTGGCACCTTCTTCCAAGCAATCTGATTCACAGTCAATGGTTGCATGGACTTCAGTGTTTTCATTAAGAAAAAGCAAGATTAGTGTAGAGGTTCTGTTTTTTTCTTTATCTGTATCCCATGTAGCAATTAGCACATTTTCTTTCATGTAATAGACATTTAATTAATATATGTTGGATAGAAATGTATAATTTTTCTTCTAAATCAGTTATTCTGTGTTATTCAAGTTGATTCTCACTTGCCATTTGCCAAAATATCCTCTTTTTCAGAAATTTTCCCTAAGTTCACCAGTTTTAACTAACCATAGTTTTAAGAAAATAAAATAATTTCTATTTCAGGTGAAATGTAATAATGTTACTATTTTATTTTTCATAATTTGGTTTTCCTATTGCTTTGATTTGTGAATGCTAATGAGGGTAGGTCTAACTGATTTTTCAAGTTTCTCATTTTAATCTAGTTGTGCTGGAAGATAATAAGAGAATTACATGGTCTTTAAAACATCAAAGTATTTTAGTAAAAAGCTTAAAGCAGGGGGGGAAAAGAGTATTTGTAAATATTCGAAGTTAACCTAATGCCACATGCCAACCAACCTCTCTTGGAGACCCCAAAGCCACAGCAAGACCCACGAGGAACCTAAGCTGTCTTCCAACTATGACCTGTCATTTGGCTGCTTAAAGGAGGTGCCCATGTCACAAAAGCCCTAGAGAAATCTGAAATAGTTTTAACACTTCCAGCAATTTCAGAAGGCTTTGTCCCACACTGAAGTGTATTTTTCTCACAACTGAGCCATCCTCCTTTCACACAAGAATGGTTTCTGGGGCTCCTCGAGGGATTAGACTGGTGCAGCTGTGCTCTGTGCCTTTCCCTCTCTCCGCTTTTCTTCCTGCAAGTGCGTATATGAGCACGTATGCATGTGTGAGTAGGTACGTACATTTGTGTGTGTGCACATATGCACATATGTGCACATGCATATTTGCATGTATGCACCCATGTGTGCCTCTGTGTGTGTGTATTTGATTCTAATTCTCTAGCCCAAATATTCCCCTGTTGAACCTTTCTGTCCTTTGCCTCAGGCTTGTGGCACTTTTGAGGCTGGCTTTGTATTGTATTTTGTGACTGTTCTAGCCCCTGCCCTCCACTTGACTATGATGAGCACTTCAGAAACAAGGGCTGCATCTTGACATTTCTGCACTCACCATAATGCCCCACAGTCAGAATGCCAGCTCTGGGAAGCCTCTGCTAGACAAACAGAGCAACAGATTGCTGGTGAAATTCTTAGAAGTGCCACCTACATCTGCTGTGTCCTCTGACCAGGCACAGCAGTGGATGTTTATAGATGTGGCATGGCAAAAAATGCATGAGTCAGCAAAAACGTCCTGCCTGGGCACTTGAAGGCAGCAGTGAGTAAGCAAAGCCAAAAGAAAGAAGAGCCACCAATATGTGTGCAAACTCACCTTCCACCCCCCAAATCTGCAGGGCACCTGGTATAATGGGAGGACATAGTGAGTAGATGAAATTAAGTCTAACCCTGAAAAGCAGGTCACCTGTATAGGAAGAATACATCCAAACAGAAAAGTTCTAGCAGAATTGCATTTTGGATCAATTTATTTTTCCTGGCATACAAAAACTCATGTTTGAAAATCCTCACTCTCGACATTTCCAAGATTCTAGACTTGCATTGCTGTATCTTCAAGAATAGGTGGTTGCAGGTGAAGTGGGTCTTCAGACATGCTGAAAAGGACACAGGCCCAAATGTCTCAAACACACGGCTGAGGCCGGACCTCTCGTTCTGCCTCATCCTAACAGAAAATGAATGCAATGACGTCTGTTTCATCTCAGTAAAGCAAAGAGAGATTTGCATGGCACTGCCTTCTGATAAAAGGTCAGCCAGCAGGAGGACAGGCCCTGGGGACCGATTTTAGGCTGTTTGCATTCAGAAGACAGAAAAACATAAATGAAAAACAAAAACAACATTCTGAAAACTCCAAAAGGCAGGAATGGAGAGAATTCATCAGAACTCCAGCACCGATGCCTTCTTGTGCATATCTACCTTCAGGTGACCCTGCTGAGTTTTCTACTCTTTCCACCCCTTCCGGGTAAAGACAGGTTTGATTTTGCTTCTCTCTGTGTTTTTTCTCCCGGGCCGGCAGGCGGCGCCTCTGTACCAGTCGGCTGGGACTGCCTGGCTGAGAGGAAGCAGACTCTGATTTCCAGGAAGCAAGTACTTGCCACCTCACCGTACGTGCGTGGGTAAAACAGGCCCCGCTTTCCATTTCACTTTTAGCCAGAAACCGACGGTTCCTGGAATCACGGGGCTGGAAGACCTTATTAAGCTGAAATAAATTCAAAGAGGCAGAGAAAAAGAGGAAAGGCTTCTGTGATTGGGGATTCTATACAGCAGGTTAATGGAGATGGATTTTGATCTTGTGGAAAATTGGACAAAAACAATATATACAAAAGCAAAATCTACCAAATGGGTATCATGTCGCAGCCTGAACAAGCTGATGGAAACTAAGCTTGATGGATTGATCAAATGCTGAACGTAGCAGGGATTTGTGTAACTTCTGCCTGTTTTTGTGGAGACTGTGGTGTCCGTTTAGAGGTACATATCCCTGATGGGGTTTTCTTCATCTGGGGCTCCTGTGTTTGTATTCTAGAAGCAATACCATGTCTCTCTAGTAATCAGTTGCTTGTTCCTTGTGATAAAGCACTGTCCTTTGTAAGCCCTCCCTCAGCCTGAGTGTGCCCCTGGCAGGAACAGGGGACTCAGGCCAAGCACTGCTGGAGTTGAAGTATTCCAGCCCCAACCCCACAGCTTAAGGGAACTGAGCTCTCAAGGGACTCCAATGTGAACTTTCATTTACAAATTCAGAGCTGTCACACTGTCTCGAGAGGACTTACTTTCTTCCATCTCTCCCCTGGATCTCTTCATTCTTCATCCCTGCATCGTCCATAGCTGGGACAGCTCGTAGGTTGTAGTAGGTGTTCAGTAAACACCTGTGCAATGGGAGTCTGGGGCCCTCTGCCCACTACAGAAACCTGTCAGCAGGTTTCCCACAATGTTCTGGAGGAAGGGGCACGGCAAGGGATGTTATTCTCAGTGTGAACCGATGTCACACCATCTGGACCTAGCCGTGGTACCCGACTGCTGGAATATAACTTGAGTTCTAAGGGGGAAAACTAAGAGGAATTTGGGTGTCTTTGGATTAGTCTGTTAGAAATGATAACAGCTAATAGTTTTTGAAAGTTTATTATGTGACATGCATTATTCTAAGCGATTCTTAAAAGTATCTTGTTTAATCATTACAATAATCAAAGAGGTAAGGAATATTAACAGATTGTTAAAAACCTTTTACTTTGAAATAATTTCAAACATACAGGACAGTTGCAAGCATAACAAAATGCATACAGAAAACTCCAAAATATCCCCCTCACCTCCGCCCCACATACTAGATCAGCCAATTTTAATATTCTGCCACATGTGCTGTGTCAGTGTATCTCGCCATCTATCTACCTAACGATTCAATTGTCCATCAGTTTTCTATCTCTCTGTGTACCTACTCACCTACCTACCTATCATTTTCTAAACAATGGAGAGTAGGGCGGATACATCATGCTCCTTGAACACATAATACTTCCATGCAAATCTGCTAAGAACAAGGATACTCACTTATATAACCACCTTAAGGACAGTTATCAAGGTCAAGAACTTTAACATTGACATAAAGCTTACAGTCTATATTCCAATTTTTCATATGTCCCAATGATGTCCTTTTAGGCCTCTTCTCCTTCACTTTTGGACCCAGGATCATGTATTGCATTTCATTGTCATTCTCTTTCTCTCTTTTTTTTAAATTGTGGAAACATATATATGCCATCAACTTTCCCGTGGCAACCACTCCCAAGCACACAACCCAGTGGGATTAATCACATTCACAATGGTGCACCATCACCACCTTCCATTATTAGAACTTCCTGTCACCCCGAACAGAAACCCTGCACCTATTAGGCATTAGCACCTTGTCGCCCCGACCATCACCCCTAAAAACCTGTATTTTACTTTCTGTCAATGCATTTGCATCTTTTAGCTATTTCATCTAAGTCGAATCATACAATTATTATTATTACATTTTAAAGAGAGGAAACTGAGGCACAGAAAAGTTAAGCAATTTCCTCAAAGGTACACAGTTAGTCGTAGATTCAGGATACAAACCCAAGCAGTAAGACCCTGGAGCTTGTCCCCTCAATCGCTACACTGTCTTGCTTCTCTACCCAATAGGAGCATCTCAAATTCTCTCCGAGGTAAAGCCTTAAGCAGCACCCACACTAATTCCACTCTCTTCATGTTGGAAGGTGAGGTGGGAGGGGTCTTGCAAAGCTGGCCTCCTTCAACCTCAACTGTAGATGAAGCACATATATCATCATTTACCAAGGGAAGTTTTCAGCCCTTTAGCTGAGATTCCTATTGCTTTTAGAATTTTCAAATGCTTCATGGATCCAGTCCTCGAATCACAATGACATGCTCTCTCATGTAGGTGACGCTAACTGCTGTGATGAACAAACTCCAAATGTGTTCTGGATTATGCACTTTAGAGATTTAGTTCTTGCTCATTCAAAAAACCCATGGGCTCCTGATCAATGTTCTCTTCCCACGAGTGGCTCCTGGACTCACGAGCCTTTCCCTGCTGGCTCTTCACCTCCCTTCTCAGGATTCTGTAAGGAAGGCTTTGATGAGGCAGGCCTGGAAGGGGTACATACCATATTTGCACATTTTGATGGCCAGAAATAGGCATTGGGGCAGATCTAACTGTAAGATTGAATGAGAAATGTTATCTAGCTCTGTGCAGGGCAAAAAGGAAATGGTGTTGGTGACCAGTGACTAATCTCAGGATCAAGAGAAGATGCGATCCGATAAAGAATTCCTAAGTCCTACATTGTATCAGTGCATCAAAAGTCATTTGTTGTTTTCCTAAACGAGACACTTATGCTATTGGAGCTTTCAGGGTCTTCCTTTGATGCATTTTTTTTCTCCCTCCCTCTCAAAGCACAGTGCCTGCAGTCCATGAGGGATTTATAAAAACCAGAACTCAGGGCTTCTCAATTGCTATTCTGCTCTCTTTCACACCAGGAGAGCTTGGCTGACCTGCTTCCATGGACTGCAGGTTATGGAGGAGCTGGTATGAGGATGCTTTCCCCAGCAGGCACTGATTTCTGTGACTATATGGCTGTTTCATGAACACAAGTGGCATTTTCATCCTCTGACCAGCTGGCACAGAGGGGGCGACCGCTTATGGTTTAAGGAAATGTCAAAAAGGCGAACCTCTGCTGGTCAAAATCAGATGGAGGCCTAGAGCCTACCCACAGGGGTCCTCTCTTTCTCCCTCCTTCTTTCCCAGATCCCCTGGCCTCCCTCAGGACTTAGGGGACAAGATTGAAGATGGCTGTTTAAGACATCAGCTGCCACAAAGCGCTTTGGATGCAATGGTGAATAATTATGCACTGCAATCCCAGAGTACATACGTTCTATGACTACTTCTACAGCTGTGTTTTCCCAATTAACAGCAAGAATATGATGCCGAGGAATCCCTTTCCTGAAGAAAAACACCGTGTTGGTAAAAACTGATGAATGGTTTCCTGAGATCAGATCACCTTTCTATGCAACAACTGTCTTCTCAGGGCTCATGTTCAGGGCAGGCCACAAGCCTGGGGACTGGCCAAAAAGTGCCAATTCCTATGCCACTTTCTACCTACGAGGACTGTGGAATCGCACGGCCTCTGCTGGAAACCGTGATGTTAGGGTCTTGGCCCTCTACCCACCCCCTTTCAGATGGACCAAATCAAATAGTTGAGCGAAGGGAGTATCACATTGGTTCATGCCTTCCATTGACTGTGGAGGGACTGACAATAGAAGGCAGCAGAGAAATGCCAAAGTCTTTATGATGAGTTAGCTACCCTAAAGCATTCACCTTTCAGAAAAAGACATCTTCTATTCCAGAAGACAGAACTTCACAGAACCAATTCATTCCAATTGTTTTTCTCTTCCAGACTGTCAGCAGGCAATGAGGCTATCGGGTGTACATGTTTATCTTCAGCACCTTCTACAGTGGCTGGCAGAGGTATTTAGTAAATAGTTCTAAAGGGAGGAGGAGGGGAGGAAAGGCAGGAAAGGAGGGAGGGAGATAAGGAGGGAAGGAAGGAAGGAAAGGAGGGACGAAGAATGAATTAACAAGCAAACTAAGGGAAGGCAGAAGGGCAGATGCCATTCTGTTAAACCAAATGAACTACTCTGAAGGCCATGTTGGATTTTCACACGTGTAGACACTGAAATCCAATGAGGAGTAATCCCTTGGCCCTTTTTCCTACGATAAAATGAACGTGAACCTGGGTCCTCAGATGCTAGATTCCCTGGGCCTGGTGTAAGGGCAAAAACTCCTTGATCAAGAGCCGACAGACCTGGAGATGGGAAAGTTGTCATCTTTGCTTAATAGCCAAAGAGCTGTAGGTCTTAAATAATTTACATCTTTTCTGGGTCTCATTTTCAGCATTTTGAAATGAGAATGATACTTCCTGGTCCTTTTCATGAAGAATGTGGGGAGAGGAAGCCAGAGCAGGCAGGAGGCTGTAAATGGGCTCTCTGAAGATAACAGGTTATTTGGGGAAAATAAAAAGGACCTTACACATGTGAAGTTCTGCTGATGTAAACTCAAAATCTAGAAGACCCTGCCTATTGCATCTTCAGTTTAGTTTTGAAATGCATTATCTTGGGCGTTCCAAGTTTTACTAAATCAAATAATAAAGGTTTCTGCCTTTGCATTTGGACTGGACCTCAAAGGGACAACCAGAACCACCGCTCTTTAACAGGTTGACAGTTCCACGGATGGGGAAGCAAAAGCCACAAGTAAGGAAAGCAGCTTGGCCAGCCCCACAAATGAGCAAGCTGGCAGAGCCAGAACACAGTGAAAATACGTCACCCTCTCAGTGGTACCCGTCAGACAGGGCTGATTTATTTTTCATTAGGTAATGCAGAGAACTCATGTGGGTATCCAAAATGATTGATTTCAGAGCAGACTCAGGAAAAGTCCAAGACTCTCTCTCACCTCACGCCTGACTCAATTCTGGGAGCTTCCTTACCTCTATGTAAGTAAGACCAGCTTAAAAACAAAAGCACATAATATATAGTAACCAGCACTGAGAACAAGAAATTCTGGGCATCTAGTCCACTTTCTTTCATTCTTTTTCTTCTAGCTTCCAATTAAATGTAATTTTGCCTTGGAAATTTCCCAGGAGACTCAAAATACCTAAAGTCTACTAGCTGCACCATTAATTAATTAATTAATTAAAAGTTACAAAGTTCTGCAGAATAGTTTGAACCAGATTAAATCATAAGCTTTTCTAATGCTGTCCCAAGGCACTAGGTAAACAGATCTTTTAGTGGCTGCTGCCATAGGAGGACGCTTGCAGTGGCAGCATTGCTGAATGCCAACTTCGGGAGATGGAAGAGATAATAGAAGTCCCACTTAACTCTGTGTACCTCAACCTCTGCATTTCCTTTTCTTCCTGTAAAACCATTTCTTGCTATTTTTGCAGTAGCAGACTCTTCTAACTAGGAGTCTCAATTCTAGACCTTTTTTTTTATCCCTCAAAGAGTCAAGAATGCCCTCAATTCTTTCTATGTCTTGCATTTTCATATTCCCTCCCTCTGGGCTCCTCATTGCATTGCAAATTCTCCTTTTTCTATCTTTACGTTTGTTTCCACAATGGCAGAGGGGTGGAGGCTGCCTGTCCCTTCAGCAGCCAATGCCTCCCTTTACCAAGGAAAACAAAAATCCTCTAACAAATGCCTTAGCGCTCGCCCCACATTTTCTCAGCCAAGAATCTTTTCAGCTCCAATGTATTCCATCATTACAAATCCTCATTTCTTCTTTTTTTTTTTCACTTTCCATTTATATAATTGTGGAGGCTCCAGGCTTCACGTGGGTTTTCCCAGAGCCTCCTCAACTGGGTTCTCACCGCCCCAACAGGGTGACTCACCCAGGAGGGGCTTCAAACAAGAGGCAAAGTTGTGTGAGAACTGGACCTGGGTGCAGCTCATCCCCGCAACACACAGGCTCCCGGAGAACTGTGACCCCTCTCTACTTCTTCTCCCAGTGCCACCAGCTTCACACCTAACATCGGGCAAGCTCCCAGCAGCCCTCTATGCCCTCTCAGGCTCCTCTGGCTCACCAATCTTTTGATCACATGCAGCTCTCCAGAACTAGAACTGAATCCCAGTTCAGCTCAAAACATGCCAACCATTTATCTGGCATCACCCACTCAGAAACAAAGGTAGCCACCGAAATATTGGGAGCCTCTATTTCCACCTGGCTTTGACCTCTTGCTTTATTTTGCCTCAGACCTGGGAGACAGTCACTATCTGATGACATGATCTGGCCAGCTGCTCAATTTTCCATTATGAAGTGCTTTCCCTTCCATTATGTCTTTATATTCTTAGGACACTTGAGGAAGGCAAGGCAGCCACAAACCTATTTATAGAGGAGGGAACTCAGCTCAGAAAGCTAAGAAACTTGTTCCAGGGGCTACCCAGTAAAAAGACAAGATTTCTTTTGCTCCCAATATTCTGTATTATTTTCATGCTGTCCAGGAAATTTGGACTATTACTACAAAATGAGAAAAGTTCCAATATTAATCACCCCAGGTTTACCAATCAGCTCATCATACTCTTAAATGGTCATAAAGGAAATGTCCTGGCCACAAACTAGCCAGGAAAGTCACCTAATGGCTTGGTGCTCTGGTCTGACAAACCACAGGATGGACTGACAGAGGCTACCCGGCAAGGCTCTCTCTGGCCCTGTCCGACTCTGGCAAACTAAGATTTGTCTGACTGTAATATCTGGAACAAATTACATGATACAAATCGTTACTTGCCATCTAGTCTGCTAGTATCCAGTTTGCTTCAGGACCGATGGACCTCTAGGAAGCTCCTAGAACCATTTAGCTGTTAACCACTCACTTCTCCCCATGCAAATGCACAAACCTTTCCCCATGTCAGCATGCCCACTGGAAATCAAGGCCCAAAGCCCTTTAATTTCACAACACAGAGTTTCAAAGCAATGTAGACTGTAGCTGAATTGGTGTGTCATATTTGGAAAAATATGGAAATTTGCATAAAAAACTTCCAGTTGGATAGAAAGAAGCAGGAGAAAATGAGCTTTGCAGTCTGAATGTGGAGTGGGTGGGTCCCAGTTTAGCTTCTTACTACCTTGTGACCTGAGGACTTTAGGAGCCTAACGTCCATTAAGGGTCATTTAAAACAAGTTCCAGTCATCCATATTAAATGCCCAGTAGTTCCCTAGATGAGTAAAATCATATTACATATAGATTCATTGTATAACAGCCTCAACTCGCCTGTCTGCAAGACTGCAATCCTGTCCTGGGAGATGATAGCTGTATAATGATTTGAAGAAGTCGGTGCTGTTAAAAAGTATAGAGACTCGAAAATTGTTTAAATTCTAGACAGAGGAAAAGATCACCAGCTCTTTTACTGAGGCAATCTAAATACTTTCTAATCACAAGTGATAAAAGTATTTTATAGAGTTTAATGAAACGTGAAGATTATATTTATGCTATCTTGACCCTAGTTCCATTATACAAGTTGAGTCTATCTGGGATCAGGGATGAAGAGAGGGAAAGTAGATTTGAAGAGCCTAATTCACATCCTTTCAATATTTTTTTATTACTAATTTTATTTATATGCACTCCATATTCACTAAACATCCATTTCCCGCCATCCCCAACCTTTGGTAACTTCTAATCTACTTTCCGTCTCTGCAGATTTGTCATTTCTAGACATCTCTTTTAAGTGACATGATACAATATTTGTCCTTATGTGTCTTGCTTATTTCACTGAGCACAATGTTTTCAAGGTTTTTTCACATTGTGGCATGTCTGGGAACTTCATTCTTTTTTATGGCTGAATATTTCATTTGTGTATGCACCACTTTTATTTATCCATTCATCTGTTGACGGACATTTGGGTTGCTTCCACCTTTTGGCTACTGTGAATAATGCTGCTGTGAATGCTGATTGTACAAGTGTCTGTCTGAGACCCTCTTTTCATTTTCCCTGGGAACATACCTAGACTTCCCAGGCCTTTTGGATCCTGGACTTCTTCCTGCTCCTAACCTCCTGCCATGCAAGGTCCCTATCTTTCAAAACGAGAGCATGTAAATGCATTCAAATACCACTAGAACTGTAAGAGTTTCCAACAACTGGATATGCATGGACAGCTTGGAATAGTACCCCTATTTCACAGTTGATGGAATCCAAGCTGCACATACATGGAAACACCGGGTGGGACATTAAGGCTGCCGTGAAAATGACTGTGCTTGCCTGAAAGCTACTCTGTCGTAGAAACATATTCTGAATTTTAGAGAGGAAAGACTAAACTAAATTCAATATGCATCCTCACCACTGCGATGACAACGTCTCCTCAACGACTCCTAGTCAAGACTAACAGAGGATCACATGTAGGGTCAGAAGCAAGAGGGGAAAGAAACCAGCGTTCGAGCGCCTATGATGTCCCACACTGTGCTAGGCATATATGAGTTCTTAGGAAGTCTCACAACAAATTCCATGAAAGGAGCAGTTCTACGGCTGATTTTACAGATAAGGAAGGAGGCTCAAAGAGGTATTTGCCCAGTATGACTGGAGCTGGTAACAGCAGCCAGACTTTGAATAGGGGTGGGCAAGAGCCCCCGATCTTGTCACCCAGTACACGCCCCCTCAGAACATTTACATGTCTCCATCACATTGTTGAAACAGCAAATCCAAGAGAGTGCTGGGTCAGGAAGTTGTGATGCTGCATCCACTGTGTTGGCCTTTGCTCTCTGCTTTCTGGAATTCCCCAAAGCTGACCGGGCCATTGCTCTCCCATCCCCCTGCTTCCTGACCTGCCTCACTTCGTGTCTGCAATGAAACAGGCTCCAGCAGACATTTCCTGTGTTCTTTGCAGATGTTGCCTACTGCTGCTTTATTTGACCCTCTCTCTCTATTCTCCTTATTTCTTAAACACTAGAATTCTTGTTAGGAAGAGGATATGAGATCCCAAATGGGATTAGTAAGAGAGAACTCCAAATTAAAATTACGGTAGGAGGTATGTTGGAGCTTTTAATTGTTTTTGTGTTATTTTTGCAACTTTCCTATAAGTTTGGAATTATTTCAAAATTAAAACGCTTTTTAAAAATCAACATTATACAGATCAAATTGTACCCTAGCCAAAACAAACAAACGAACAAGAAAACCCTTTCAATATAATTAAAACAAAGCAAAATTATATAGTCTTGCTTTCTGATACACTACAGTTATAGTAAAACCTTAATTAGTCAGACCTCTACTAATTGCTATCTTGAATAAGTGGAATTCTTGTTTTCTGAACTCTGTTTTTAAGAAAAAGAAGCAACTGACACTCCAAATACATCAACTGCTGCCTGAACAAAGTGAATTCCAGATTATGCCCTGGAGTCAGGTTATAACCCCACTTGTCTCTGACCTCCACCTTTCTCCAGGCGGAAAGCTTTTATTTGCCTGTTAAGTTTTATCTCAGGTATCTTTATAATGAGTGATATCTTCCCAAACTGCCCAGAAAATCCTACTTCCCTTTAAAATCCCATAGAACTTTACACATACCTCTCTCTACTCTAGCACCTATCACTACGAATTGTCATCATGAATCTACATCTGTTTTTGCCTCTGAACCAATGGCCAAGATTATCATCTCTGTATTTCCAGAGCACAGTCCATAGTAGGTGTCCAAAGATAGCTGGGATGCCAGATACATGAGGGAATGAACGAAAAATCAAACTTTCCCACCTCTTGTATCTACAGCAGCACTACTGTACTGTGGTTCTTGATTTCAGAAGGACGACATCTAATTTCCTAAATCCATAATGATTAAATGACTTCAGTAAAGCTCAGTGCTAAGTAAGGGTGCTCAAGTGTTATAATGCATCTCATGAAGATGTTCAGCAACTGCTGAAATTTTCTGGTTAGCATCACTTTGAGTTAATCAGACTGTTCAATTAATAAAAGCATACCTGTCCTCTAAGCATCCTAGCTGTTGTGTGAATTGCTACTTTTAGAACAACTCAGCTCTATTTAGACAGAAAGTACCTCTACAGCCACGGCAGGGGAGCTGACCTAAGTCCTTGAGCCATGCAAGCTCCTGGTTGCTGGTTTCACTGATCTGGAATGGAAGGAGCTGTCCAAATGGAAATGGTCAGCCATGCTCAGAACCAAGACCAGGCTGGTTATCCCAAACCAGCACACCTTTTGTGCACAAAACACATTCATGTATGGCAAGCAGACATAGCTTAAAATAGCATCTTCTTACCCTCACCATAGTGTGGTATACTATTGTTTTTTTATTGTTTCAACTCTTTTTTTTAAATGGTGGCCATGACCCACCAAACTGATTTCTGTATCCAAATAATGGGGTCAAGACCCAAGTATCAGAAAACTTAAGCTGTAGTCTAATAACCACTAATAAAGGAGTGCCTAAGTCAACGAGTTAACTTATCCCTGATCCCTACTGATCCCCGGGTGCTGGGCAGTGAGAGACATTATATCCATTGCCTCTATATTTTAATTCAGCCTATCAGTGTTTTCCAGGTTGTATTTCATATTCCTAGAACCAATATTATTATCAACTTCACCAGTGTAGGGTAATAATCTATCAGAACAAGAAGATAAGTAAGTCATACTTAACTCACTTGATACTTATCCAATAAGAAACAGACTTTACATGGGTGAGGCATAAAATGATTGTTACCAAATATTTAAAGGAATTATATGCATGAAAATGCTCACTCCCTAATGCACCTTGCGCTAGTGCTCTGCCATCCCACTCTGACAAGCTTTCACAGAACCCATTTTATGCCCAGCTGTCATTTTATAAATTGTCAATCATCCAGAATACACACTTCACTGGAGTTTAAATGCCTGATGAATCAGTCTAGGGGAAGGCTGGCTCTAGGGTCTGAGGCCTGAATCTTGCTCACATTTTCATTTATCCTTAGTCATTTTCACTTACAAAACTAAGAAAATAATGATAATAATTATAATGAATTCATCATTATACTCCAGCTATGGTGGTGGACAACTGACCATAATCAGTTATAATTATGTTGAATGATGATAACAGCCAGGGGTATTACATAAATCATGTTCTATTTTTTTAGTTGTATCTTGTTCTAATGAGGTTTCTTTTTAAAAGAGCATTAAAAAGGCTGAAAAAGAGAGTTTGAATATACCACAGCTGTGACTATACCTCCAGTGAGGGTCAATAACACTGGTTGAAAGGTCAATTAAACAATTCGTCCTCCATAAATCTACACAACTACACACACACACATACACACACGTACACACACACACATCTCAAAAAGGCTGGGACGGAATTCAGGGAAGAATATAGTTTTTTACTTTTGGCTTACCAAGAAAAGTGAACCAAGTATCACACCAAGGGTGATTCACTTATGGAATTTATACCTTCGAGTTAATATGAATTTACTTTGTTGCAGTTTTTCATTTCTCCTTTTTTGAACTCAAATTGCTCTTCAACAGTATCTGGGCAAAGTATGAAAGGCTCCCTGCTGACACAGCGGTGACGTACGCGTCATTTCCAGGCTGGTGCTGTGCTATCTAGGACAGCTCACCTGGAGACAAGGCAGGTGTGGGGGCCTGTTAGGCTGGTGTCTTCCCCCCGCAGAGCTCAGAGCCAGGGAGACCCTTGGGGTTTCTTGTCATTGCAGCCTCGGAAGGCCTGAAATGGCCACCACAGCCACCTACCCTGTACCCGACTGGATCCTGTGCCGAGCAGGTAGGTCCAACGTCATGTTATGATTCTGGAGAGACTGGGGTGCTGGGATTGACCAAAGCTGCTTATTACACAGCTATCTGACAAATTATAGATTTATCAAAAAAAAGAGTAATGGCTCCACTGCAGGAAAATCTCAGGTTGATTTGAAAACTAGCTACATTCTTGGTGGTGGTGAACTATTGCTTGGAAGAGAACCCCAAAAGTCCATGCCCCATATACTTTGGGCCTGCCATTTGTTTACTGGGCCTCAGGTCCTTTGTCTGTAAAATGGAGATTATGTAGCTGTAAAATTCCCACCAGCTTCAGATGGCCTGAAAGAGGCAGCTCCCCAGCAGTGAGCTCCAATCTGGAACAGTCTGAAGCTCTTGGGTCACTGTGGCGGAGACCACGGGGAGATCTCAGGTCGTAAAATGGGGCAATATGTCACCATCATCTCTGGAGTGAGCATTTCCTTCACCCCCCTGCCGCAGTTCAAGCACTGCCCTTCGCTTGAGCCAACAGTGGCCTGTGCCGAGCTACCCCTTTCCACCTAGAGTCGTCCCCTCCAGTCAAGACTTCACAGGCCTTAGCACGGCTGTTCTCAAACCTTAGCTTTCTGCTCACAAGCCACACGAGCGACGGGCATGCTTTCCCCACCAGGCTTCCCTTATGTAAAATTGGGGTTGGAATAACAGGACCTGTCCAGAGCTGTGGCTTACAGATT